>VZRF01002078.1:41826-132246 GCA_013396875.1 Vireo altiloquus
GCGGCCGGCCGTGCCGGGGCACCCCACCTCCGGAGGGCAAGCGGCCGGGAGGCTGAGGAGCGCAGGCTGCAGAGCCGGGGAGGAGGAGGAGGGCAGCGCCATGACTCATTTACAGGCAGGTCTCTCCCCGGAGACTCTGGAGAAAGCCCGGCTGGAGCTGAACGAGAACCCCGACACCTTGCACCAGGACATCCAGGAGGTGCGGGACATGGTCATCACCCGGCCGGACATCGGCTTCCTCCGCACCGACGATGCCTTCATCCTGCGGTTTCTGCGGGCCAGGAAGTTTCAGCACTTCGAGGCGTTTCGCCTCCTGGCCCAATACTTTGAATATCGCCAGCAGAACCTGGACATGTTTAAGAGCTTCAAAGCCACAGACCCAGGCATCAAGCAAGCGCTGAAGGATGGTTTCCCCGGCGGGCTGGCCAACCTGGACCACTACGGCAGGAAGATCCTCGTCCTTTTTGCTGCCAACTGGGACCAGAGCAGGTAAAAGCAGAACCACTCGCCCACCTCAAACCGTTCTCCCCCCGGGCAGTGCGTGGGAAAGCCGTGCCAGAGCAGAGGGAGAGAGGGTGGGCAGCAGGGACACACCCGGTGCTGCCCACAGGGGGTTGGGCAGCAGCCCGGAAGGCAGAGGGAGAGAATAAAGAAGAAACGTATTTTGTAGCTTAGAGCCCTTTCAACCAGCTCATCCTTCGAGGAGTGAATTTTGGGACGCCGGTAGACGCTGCTGGGGTGCTCTTCTCAGCTGTCTGCTGGGAGGTTTACATCCTTCTGCCTCCCCTCAGCTGGAGTGAGCTGGCACGTAGATGATGTGCTTATCCCCCAGACAAAGGCTGGTTGCACTCTCGGCTGGTCTTTCTGCTTCAGCACACACAGAGCTGCTCAGGTGCCATGGGAGAAAGTGGGAGATGCTGTGTGTAGAACAGGAGTATCCATCATGGCTTTTAAGCTAAAAAGTTTGTCTGTGCAGGAAGCTGAGACTCTGAATCCTTTCCCTCGGCTAAAGAAAGCTCTTCCTGAGCCACCTGGAAATGCTAGGATGGAAGTTGCTGTAACCACTTCTTTTTCCACTCATGCTGCTCTAAATGTAAATTCTCTGCATAATGAGATCCAAGCACACAAAGCTTTGATAGCAAATTGAAGACTAGTCCCTAGAAGAGTTTTTGATCTTTTTTTGGGACTACTCTAGCCTGAAGATTATTTAGTAGGGTGACCCAAGGTCTGTCTCCCATCAAGGCCCTTTTTAGCAATTGGCTTGATATTATGTGATACTATTTGTTTATTCTAAATACCTTGTGGGGTGCCATGCTCATTTTCCCCTGCAATCTAAAATTATATCCACAAAAAAGACTTGATTTCAGTACATTTAAACTCTCTAAAACCTGCTTCTGTGAGCACTACATTATTTTCTTTGGCTTTTAACCTGAGTGCTGGTTTAGATCTGAAGCACTTTTTGATAAGAAAACTTAGAATCTTGCTAGTTACCATCCTTTTTGCAGTCAACACAGTGCTGAGTGCTCAGTGCAGATATCCTCAACTCAGCTACTTTGAAACTTTGAGGGGGACTCACACTTCTGGCAGTGTGGATAGAAAGGACAAAATCTGGGGGAGAGGCTTGTTTAAGTTTGCCCTTTGGGTGTTTGTTTAGCTGTCCTCTTGCAGGCCGTGTGGATTGCCTTGCAGGGAGCATTCCCGCAGCTCCCTGCACTGGTTGGTGTCACAGCTAGGGACAGATCCCTGTCCAGAGGGATGCTGGCCCACCTTGGCTTTCCTCTCCTCCAGACATGGCAGCCACAATCACACTGTCTATGGGAGAGGTTTTCTGTCCCTTGCTAACCCATGAATCAAGTCTAGGGACTAGGGGAAAGCTGTCTGGCACAAACCAAAACTGTCCACAGCCAGGATAACAACAAGAAAGGGTGGATGAATACATGCAGATCTGGGGCCAGCATCCTTTTTCTGCTTTGATTTTCTAGGAGATGGAGCAAAAAAGCTGAGTGAGGAGCAGTGGTGATGAGGCTAAGGACTTGCTGTATGGGTTTCCTTTCCCACATAAGGACCTTCCTTGTTTCCCACATAAGGATCAGGTCAACTTTTAATTTTAGAAATTCCACAAATTCTTAAAAATCCCTGAAAGAAGAATTAGCAAAGAAACAGATGTTTAGGACTTTTATTAAGTTGTATGTCTATGATGAAGTTCTCTTGTTAAAGGTAATGTGACCTACTGTATACTGTTGTTTCTTATTGATGAAAAAATCCTAAAGCTTCAAGTGACAATTGTCATATTTTCACTTGACTTGATCCTAGTCAAAAGAATACCAAGAATTCAAGTGCAGAGATAAAGTAGCTTTTAAAACAATAATTGTCATGTGGAAAGAATAGGCTTATTTTCTTCTTGATGTCAGATGTGCTGATATTTAAAGTACATGAGCTTTGCCGACCCAGCAATAAATTTGTTGTGATTTTTTTCATGAACTCCTGTTGGTATGATTAATATTATTTATGCTATGACAGCAAAGTGGCTGGGGTACACTGTGGTACTTAATGGACATGTTTGCCTACTGCTTTTGAGCACTGCTTGCCCACGGCATGCCTCTCCTCCAGGGCGAGGGATTTGTTTTCAGCTAGACCACTCAGACAAAGCAGAGAGAGCTGAAGCCCAGCTGCGGGGAGTGGCTTGCTCCAAGGCACATGACAAGTGACACATCTGGGAATGGAGCTAGGTCACTTTCTTTTCTAATTAATTTAGTGCCTTCCATTATCTGATGCTCAGTAGCTGAACCTGGGGAGCACTGATGAGCTTCTGCCAGGGCTGCAATATGTCTTAAGCTTATGCCTTAACTGACTTCAGGTTTTGTGATACATAACTCAGTGTTCCTCTTGCAGCAACAATGGGAGGATTACTTATTGAAGCCTGTCTTGTTAGGCCATCTTTGTATGCTCCATAAACTAAGTTAATAGAGCACAGCAAGCCTCCACATTTCTCATATGTGTGTGACTTGTTATGACCAGGATGTAAAAATTAGAAATAAAAAGTTCCATTTTGTTATTTAAATGAATAACAGACATAGTATAGATGATTTATATAGCACTGTCAGCCTATGATTTACATAGTTCCAATCAGAAAGAGAAGTGTGGGAGGCAAAAAATCCCTATGATAAGACAAGCCTGTGTACTAGATGTTAAATCATTAAATTAAAGTAGGGCCTAAAAACTGTACCAGATGTCCTAACGTCTGAACAACCCAATCAGACATGTATCAGACAACAATCAAACAAAAAAAAAGATGAAACATAACGTACTAAGTAGCCCAGCAGCTTTTCCGTGGGACCCAGCCTCCCTCTCCGTACCCTGTCTGTGCTATTGGGAAAATGAAGATCGATGGCATTCCTGCCAGGAAGCTGGATAGCACTCAGGGAGGGATCGGCCTTCCCTATTAGCTTCCAGATTGTTGATTATAACTACATTTGGCTTGTAGGTGTCTACATGCACTGAAGACTCTCTCTTTATCGTAATGTGTCCAGCTGGTGAAGTTTTTTTCAGTTATTAGTGCAATTAACTTCAGCTCTCAGCTGCAAGGGATCTGTTGTAATGCAAGGTCTTCTGTATGCTTCCTGGCACCTGGACACGCATTCCCCGGGAAAATCAGTCCTTTTTGGTGCTATGTGTTTGAAACCTTTCCAGTATTAATTATCTCTGGTTTTTCCCTAGAAAGTGCATGAGAAGAGTGCAATGATACCTAGTTCCTGGCGGTGTCACAGTGACCCAGTCAGCTCACACCATCCTCAGTGAACATGGAAATCCTCTGCGCTCATTAACTGCTGGCTCTGCTGTTGCATCAGATGGTTTACAGCAGGGCAAAGACAGAGTGCAGGGGTTTGCTTTCAAAACTATGCTTTCATGTGCACAAGTGCTAGAAACTTTTTCTCCAGTTAAATGAAAATTTAACTTCTGTAGCTGTGAGGAGGCTGATCTGCTCCTCAGCTCACAATAAACAACAGGCAAGATGGCAAGGTATTTTTCAAGCTCTGATGGAGGCAATATGACGAAATATAGCAATGCTAACAATAGTAGCATATTTACAGTAAAAAAAAAAAACCCTGTTTAGCAGAGTAATTTTTTGTTTGGAAGTTATATCTTTAAAATGATAACAATTAACTAGTCTAAACACTGTCATTTTTTTCTACAGTTGCTCCTGCTGACTGATGCTGTCTTACTGTTTCCTAGTTTTTCCCCAGGTATCCCTATCTGCCTATCATTACCTGTATTTAGACTATAGGGGTTTTGGACAGGAAGCTTTTTGATCAGTGGTAATGTAAAATTTAGATCAGCTGAATCTTCATCTGTGGCTGTGACTGTTAGACTCTGACTAATACGTGGCATAATTAATGGCATTAAATCTGAATCGAAAAGCAGACCTGTTAAAATAGTTGAAACTATTTCTACTTTTTCTATGCGTTTTTTGTAACACTTGTGGTGCTTTTTGTTTTTAGAATAAGGTATTCCCAGGGTATGCTTCCACTGCTTAAGCAAAATAACCATAAAAGAACTTTCAATCCCCCATCTTTTCAGCATTCAAATCTGTACCCAGACTGACAAACCAAGGAGATATGAGGCATCATTTCTAAGTACTCCTTTGTATATCCTGAGGGCTCTTGTTTCCCTGAAATTCTAAAAATATTGAGCCAGAACAGTAGCTTAGAAATGGGATGCTGGCTCAGAGACTTGACCAGCTTTCTCTTTTAAACCACAGTGGCACAAGAGCTCTTTTGACAGAAGCCTCTTCTTGTCGAAGTGGTGATGAGCTTAAAATACACACTGTGTATTCTTTATGTGTTTGGGACATTTAAGAGACCTATGGCTCAATTTCAAGCAAAGGAGACTTACCATTTATGTCTTCTAGTTCACATCCTGATAGGCAGATTCATGCCATTCAGTTTTAATTCTCAAAATTACTTAAAATTTCTTTCTTGTAGGAAGGAGAAGACAAATAGCCATAGAGATAGTAGGGCAACTCTGCTAAATCAGATTATGTTATTCAGTGGAAAAGTGGATTGACTGGAACCAGAATCTGGTTAAACAGATGATATGGTTGATGCCACTCACCATCAAGGACATAAAGTATTGAAAACAGCTGACACAGCTGAATTTGACATGAGACATCTGTACCCTGCATCCTCCCTGTCTCTTCTCTTTATTTTGACCTGGTGGAGATCACAGTGGATGCACAAGAGGATGCATAGACCACATAACTGAGAGGTAAAGGTGAAAGATCCTAGCGAAGTATCACTAGGAGTTGATAGCAATGTCTGCCAGATTGCTTTCCCCAGAAATCCTTGGAAATACATTAAACCTGTTCATGTCCCACAAAAAAAAAATTAAAATAACTTTATTTTCTGGAAAGGGCAAATTGATGGCACTGTTAAATTACAAGAGAGTGGGATGCTCAGTAAGTTGTTTGAGATCTTCTGTTCTTGACAAATAAAGACCCCAGTGAAGCATTTCCCTAGAAAGCTCTGTCGCTGTTGGGGTAGAAATGGTAGCCATCCCAAAGCATTTGAAAGAATCACTGTCACTGTGGCTATTAACTTGTCACACCTTCCTAGGCTCTATTGCTTTAAATTCAACCTGAGTGAAAAATTTCAGGAGGTAGCAGAATGTGTCTTGCATACCAGTCCCTGGTTCAGTCAGTCTCGAGCTAGGACTCACATAAAAAAGGAACATTAAGAGTGCATTATATGTGTAATAACATGTTTCCAGCATTTGTTACTCATATTAATAACTGGACTAAAAAACTTGTCCAAGTTTTCCATCAAATTAAGCATGGTTCTATAAATAGAAGGCATTAAATACATTTAAATTAACTGTGAGTTCTTGATTATCCTAGCAATTAGTAATACCTTGCTAGCTACAATATGTCCCATAAGAGTCTGTTTAAACAAGTGATCGCAACTGGATTTAGCCATAAATAAATTAGGATTTATTTATTCACAGCCTAACTTCAGGCTGCTACAGAACACGACAGACTCTGGGGCAGTCATTAAAAAACTGGTGCAAAATGAGTGGCTTGCTGTTCCATAAGTACATGTCTTTACTTAGCACATTGGTAAAAATAAAACAATAGCATCTTCCCCTCAGACTGTACCTCAGTCCCCTCAGAGTCTCTTCATATTAAGGGCTAATATTTTCTTTTTTTCTTTTCCTTCAAAGTAGAAAGGCAGTCAAAGCTGTCATGGACCCAGTTTATTTCATGCTAACTAGCTTATCCTGTTTTTCTCACTTTTGACTGGTCATATTTCTGTATCTATATGGAAAGTAATTTCAGTGTGGAATAAAAGTTTCAGCAACAAAATCCAAAGTAATTTTTCACAACTTCTTTTTACATAGGATTTTGATTTCCATAAAGTCCAGCCAAGGGTGGAGTGCATTTTGTGGCAGAGCCTGTGCATCCTGGTGATGACACAAACAGTAGTAGCAGCGAGGTGAAATGTTGGACAACACGGGGCTGGAGTGGATTAAAGATGAGTCTTAACGCAAATAATTCTGTGCTGTGTGAAAGCTTCCATGCAGTTTCTTCAAGCATGTTTTGTTTTCTTGGGCTGTTCAGCTGATACTTTCAATACTCAGCTTTTTGCACCACCTAAGACTTCATCTACCACACCAAGTTTACATTTCTGGCTTGCCTCAGCATGTGTTCAGGGTAAAAGCTGTTTTAAATACTCTCTAATGGATTTGTCTGTCTTTCTGATGCTCTGCACTGTCTTTAAGTAAGATATCAAAACCAAGAAGAGATCCAATACTGAATGAAGAATAGCTCTTATCTTCAACTAATTGCCCTGAAGAGTATTTGAGGTGGGAGGTTTGACTGTTAGTGACATGTCCCTGTATACTCCTGATGTGGCTTTTTAGACTCTGAGTACTTTGGATACCTCCCTCTGGCAGAAAGCATTCTTGCTCGCTTTTAGCTGGACCTGTTTTGTGCAGGACTTCTCTGTTTTTTCATTGAGTAAACATAAATTATCATCCTTGCTGTTGTGGACTGTGTTTCTTACACTAAGCAAACCTCCAGTAGTAGTTCTGGTGCTGATGAATATGCCATGGATTTGTGGAGACCCAGCCCTGTGACTGTTATTTACTCTCTGTGATGGCTGAAATCCTGTTCCCATTGATGCTTGACAGTTTTCCTGATGACTTAAATGAATTCAACACATAATTAGGTGTATTTGTGTTTACATGCATACACCTTGTATTTAACACTCAGATATACATAAAAAAAAGCATTTTATAGCCTTTCTTAGAGACTGGCCTCATAAACAAAGAATCTTTATGTCTGACATGGCAGATTTCTAGCAGCCTTGTGCCACCAGGAAGCTGTTAATCCAAGGCACGTGACATCTCCTTAAACTCCTTAGGGAGGACATTAGAGATGTACATCAGGAACTTCGGAGCCTTCTTCTGGGACTGAATGTAGGATTCTGCATTGTGGAGCCCTTCTGGAGAATGAGATCTTTGAAATGGAACAATCTAAATTTCAAGTAGGGTTGAGGCTAATTTTAGAATTTGAACATTTTTAATGTCTGTTCCTTGTATGAGCTGTGGTCAAAATCATCCTCGGACCAAGGCATTCCACACTT
Organism: Vireo altiloquus; assembly: GCA_013396875.1. Lineage (NCBI taxonomy): Eukaryota > Metazoa > Chordata > Aves > Passeriformes > Vireonidae > Vireo > Vireo altiloquus. The sequence goes on from VZRF01002078.1 coordinate 49,467, forward strand.
CCTGTAAACCTTAGATCTCAGAAAAGTAAAGTGTTAGAAAAGAGTTAAATCTCAGAAAAGTTCAAAGGCGAGGAGTGAATATGAGATATTTTATGCCAGTCAATCAAACAAAATTAAAAAAAAAAAAAGTATCTTCAAAATGAAGAGAAGAATTTTGTAAAAGAAAGCTTCCCCATGTGTTTTCTGGGGAAAACATACTTTCTCTTGTTCTGACATTAGGAGAGTCCTTTTAAAATCCCTTTCCTATGAATGCATAGCTGGGAAGTTCACTGAATTTTAATTGGCTAAAAAAACAAAGATGGAAACATGCGAGGAGTCAGCTACAACAGATTAAATTCATTTGTGCTATTTCCTTTTGCAGATATTTTCAAAATACAGTTATGTCCACAATGGAACAGTGTGCTCTTTGTATTAAAGCAGGTCAAATTCAGTATAATTTAATGTAATTTCTAAATAGGCATACATGCTCTTTGCTACGTATGCAGAATTGTGAAGAATTTTCTAGGGACTCACAATTTTGAAAACTTCTGTTTGATGCCATCATGGGAGATATTTAAAGGGCCTTGCTTAAAAATATCTGTACACCGAATATTTAACTCTTTCATTTCTGGAATATTTTTATATCTGATATTTTTAAGGTTTAACTTTCTAGTGGCTCATTTGATACTGTGGTGTGGACTGGCAAGTTTATGTCTGTTTTGGTAACTGTTAATAAAATTTTAGAATCATAGAATGGTTTGGGTTGGAAGGGATCTCAAATATCATCTAGTTCTAACCCCCTTGCCATGAGCAGGGGCACCTTCACTAGACAGAAACATCTCAAAGCCCTAGCGTGTGTTACTTTCTGCTTTTAAGATCCTTGAGTAATCAGCCTTCTGTAATCGTAGATTTAAGAGAAAGTATTACACAGAGAGGGGAATAAGGAGAGCATGTGGAAATTCCTCTTTTTAGCTGATAATCTTGTAGGACCTATTATTTCATTCCTTAGAAAAACATAGAAGGAAACTTTTGATTTATGCTTCTGGTATTAGTCTCTGTTTTTGGTATCATTATGATTTTAGAAAAATGCAATTTGTGTAGAAGCTCTTATACAGACATGTAATTACATGTAAAGATACTAAAGCAGCTTAGGATACTATAGAAAAGTTCAAATTTGCTTTTGACGTGTTGTATTCTTGTAGTTCTTTTCTGGCTGACTGATGGTCTATGGCTACATAATCCTGCTCCAGAAGATGAGCTCAACTAATTGAGCTTTTGAGGATTTCCCAGCTTTATGGACCCATGACCTCTGAGGACACATTTGCACTCTTTGATTTAAACTTTTGACAAAGGGAGAATGCTCAGAGCTTCTCCCTTTGTCAGGAGGAGCTGTGTTGTTCCTTTCCTAACCAAATCTCCTCTTCCCCTTCTCAGGTACACACTGGTGGATATTTTGCGTGCCATTCTTCTTTCTTTAGAAGCCATGATAGAAGACCCTGAGCTGCAAGTGAATGGATTTGTTTTGATTATAGACTGGAGCAACTTCACCTTCAAACAGGCCTCCAAGCTCACGCCAAGCATGCTTAGATTAGCCATAGAGGGCCTTCAGGTAACATTATTTTCTTTCTTTTCCTAGTTCTTCTTCGTTTTGCAGTTCATTACAAATCTAGGTCAATAAAAAAGACCTAAACAAAACAAAATTCTAAGAGCTTCTGAATAGCAAGGCTATTAACACTTTAAGGTGTGGGTGTACAGGCAAGCTACTGTGACAAAAGTGTGAATTCAGTCAGCTAACTGCAGTAACTCCTGATGTGTAGGCTCCTTCCTTGCTATAAATATGAGGTAACTTTTTTGTCTTTATTCCAAAGTGACTGGCTTTCCTTAAATTCAGATGGTAGCTTCTGCAACAGGAAGTGAGAAGTAATCAGTTTATGTTGTAATTATGCACAGGGCTAATGAAATAGGGGTTGCTGCTGCCATGCCAGGTTGGTTTCTTTTGTTGATTCCTCTGGAGACAGGCTCTACATCATGTGTCAGAAAGTGTGAGGCTCTGTGATTAGACAGTTAGCTGGGACTATTTATTTACTCAAAGTTCAGCATGTGCTTGGCTCTTTTTCTGGGTCAAGATTAATCTGAGCAGCAGCTTCTGGGACTGAGTATACAACAATTTAAATTTCTTTCAGCTCATTGTAAATTCGCTTTACATGGCATAGGCACGTTGGTGGAAAGAATACTGAATAACTTGCATATGTTTTCTATGGTATTGTTTTCTTGTTAAAATGAAAACCAAAAACTGTAAAGATAGTTGTTTTCTGCAGGAGTCTGAGTTGTCATGTAAAAAATATCTGTAATTCACTACTGTGGCAGTGTGCCTTGCTTTTAGAAGGACATGTATTCCTCTTCTCTGATGTTTCTATAATTTATACATTTTTATTATTCATAAAGCAAAATAACAGCCTTACCTTTGAACTTTATTCACTGTGGTAGTGTGATTTTTGAAGAAACTTGTATAGTAACAATATGGAGTTTTGACTAAACTGATGAAATGGCTCAACTAGTATTCAGCCTGCTGCTGCATACAGAAGGGTAGTGGCATTAGACAAAGATCTCAAATCTCATTTTGTTGTGTTTCCTTATGCAACAGTGTGATTTCATTGTCTTCACCACTACATTAGAAGGCAGCAGTGAGACCTGTGCTCTAGTAGTGCTGCATTTCCTTTTATTGCTTTCAAAGTTGGGTGGTTTTTTTGTGCTTCTTTCAAAGTTACCCATTGTTTTCTGGTTCAGAATATGAATAAATGTTTCAGTAATCTTTGTTTTCAAATGGTGGTGTTTGGTCTTGGGCGTTATCCAGAGATGGTTGTTTTGAGGAAAGCTGCAGCGGATAACTGTACCTGACAATATGAGGGGTGACCTACCAAAGTTCAGGTGGTCTCTGAGACTCTGCATTCTCCTGCCACCGATTGGTTCATGACTGAATTGAGAAGTCCTTTGGGTTACTTAATTTACCCATGCCCCCAGATTTGTAGTTTTAAATAGTCCAAGTTTGATGGCGGCCAGCACCTACAGCATCATTTTGTGCCCACTGCCTTCAGTACTGTTTACTGCAGAGATGCAAAAGTGGGCATGAAATGCTCCAGAAGAGAGAAGGAAAAGGCATTTTAATGGCTGCATTTTATTTTGGAGGAAAATGTATAGCGAAAACATCATTCTGAATGATGTCAAGCTAAAAAGTGCTTAATCAGGTAGTATGAAAAAGAACAACTCACAAACACTATTTATTTATGATCTTTTAAAATACTTTCTATTTAATCAGAGAAATGAAATTTACTTTAGCTTATGAGATTCAACAGGGATCAAGATGCTGAACTTTACTATTTGGAGAATTTAAATATTTGTGTTGCTTAGGCGGAAGGGGACAGTGAGAGTGGGATTAGTGACCACTGAATTTGATGTTAGCCAAATCCCTTTGCCTCCTGAATGAAATCTACTGAATTTGCATTATATTTGCTTAGCTTCCGTGGTGAGCAGAATACTCAATATGATACATACCAAACACTTTACAAGCTATGGCATTTTTTGGCTTTTAACAACGGCTTGTTGTTTAGGAAATTGCTTTTGAAAGTAAGGTAAGTAAATACACAGTTTTCTACTGTATAGAAGATAAGTTCTGCTTTATACTTTGCCTGCATATGTGTTAAATGGGAGCATCAAAAGAATCATATCTGAAACTCACTTGCATAAATTAGAAAAACTTCCTAGGTAGCTGTTTCCAGGAAAAGAGACTTTTGGTCATGGAATTTTTAATGTTAGAGGACAGTGATTATTGTAATCCGACGTGAAATTCTGTCATACCTATTGCAGCAGTGCTGTACCAAACATTTGGTGCAGTGTAGGTCAGTGCTGAATTTTAGATCAAATGGTTTTGCTAGACAAGAGGCAAAAACTTCATGTGGAGGTGGGGGCACTTGGCTGGAACCCTTGATGCTCCAGTCCTGGCTCATACACTGACTGTGTGCTTTTGGAAAAGAGGAGCGACAGTCTTCCTTGCAGATGCTTGTGGCTACAGCACTCATGTTGCTCCTCATTAGTGAGAAGGAGGATTTGTACTTAGAGGTTCTACACCTTCCCTAGAGTAGAGCAAGATCAGAAGGATAACATTTTTTAAGAGGTGAAGCACATACCTTGACTTCAGCACTTTGTGTTGACTCTCCCTAGTGTATTCAATATGTGGATGTTCCTGAGTTCCGGTCTTTAGGTGCCCACTTTTCCCCATTCATTGATTTCTGTATCCAGACACTTATTTTTGGCTTTTGAAGAAGCTCATGTTACTCAGCAACTGTGTTCCTGAAAGTAGGGAGTGTTACAGTGTTGTGTGCTTCAATGCCTGCGTGTCCTGATTAAGTCTCTTTCAAAAACTTTACAGAATTTTGTCTCCTTCACCAGTAATGGGTCACAATCTGTGTGCTTCAGCTATTTTTCTCATAGAAAGTGAACTTTTGAGAGCTCTGAAGAAAACCAGTCCAAACTTTCCATGGACAGTGATAAACTCTGAGCAAAAAACCCAAAATGTATCTGATGGTTTCTGTATAAGCAACAATTAAGTTGTTGAATTCATCTGGATGAAAGAAGAAAAACTGTAGAGAGAAGGTACAGAAATCTATAAAACCATAGAATCATTGGATAATTCAGCTTGGAAAAGACCTCAGAAGCTTGGCAAATCCAACTTCCTTCTTGAAGCAGGGTCCCTGGTGAGGTCAGACCAGGATGCAAACAAGATCATGGGTGGCTGGAGAGAGTGGACAAGCTGCAGATGTTATTTGTTATTTCCATTTTAAGAAATGGGCATCATCAGGTGATACGAGGAGGAGGCCTGTCTCTTTATAAGACACCATTGTACAACATCTGAGTAACTTGTGGAACTCTATGATATGGGAAATCCTGGATGCTTAAAGATTAGTTGTGTTTAGGGAAAATGAAAAGAGAGATGAACTGAGTATCAGTAAATACATAAAAACCTTCCTTAGGCTGTACAAAGTTGGAGATGAGGTGGATATAATTACATATCCTGTCTAAGTTGTAGCTGCTCTAGGCTCTCATTTTTGCCCTCTGTTAAGGACAGGATATGAGTATGGACTTTTGGTATGGCATAGTTCAGTCTAGTGTATAGTCCATCCCTTCCCCCTTTTTGAAAACCTTCCTTTTATTTTACTGTTCCTGGCACTCCCCTGACCCCTTCTACCAAAACACCTAGCTGAGAACACAGAAAGAGGGAGGAGGCTCTGGGTATGATTATTTTCTTTGTTATAGTCCTTTTTTACATAAGTCCCTCTATGGACTTTTTTTTTTAATTATCAAGACAGCATTGTTTTCATTACACAGGTGAAAATAGTTTCAAAGACTGAAAATCTGGTTTGAAAATTATATTGAAATTTGGGGTTATTAACTCTGACAGACAGCTTTGGGGGTAATTATAATTGAATTTTTCAAAATGGAATACTAGGTATGCATGAGACACTTAGTAACTAATAACTAACTGATATTTAGTATTCTAAAACCTGGACCACTAATTCCTTCTTAAATATTGATTTCTATTTAGTGCATAACAGTGGTTGCATGCATGACAGATTTTTTTTCATGTTTTCACTCAGGCAGGCTGTACATCCAAATGCTTTGCAGGAGTGTGTTGCTACTGGTGGCTGGATGTGAATGCTTCTCCTCTAGTTAAAAATCTGGTGAAAAAGAGATGATACACATTTAAATGGGGAGCTGAACATGTGTGGACAGTCAGCATTGTAGCAGAAGACAGAAGACTCTTGCTTCTGGGATGAGGGTATTTACTGGAAGAAACAGCAATAGCATTGTGGGGGATAAGGCAGGGCTTTTAACCAACTGTGTCCTTTTTTTTTGTAACAGAGGAAGGCTTCATATGCTAAAACAAACTCACTCCTGTAAAAATGAAAGCAAACCAGAAAGTAAATGAAGGCAGCATCCTTTCAGCTACGATTACTTTCAAAAACCTCTTTCACACAGCTGTTCTTGTGAGTTGTAAGAACAATAGCCCCAACCACATTTGCTGCAGCAGTGCAAGGTGGAAGCACCAGACACAGACCATGTACAGTCTGGTGATGGAAGTGACAGGACTTCCTACTCCCATTTTCTCTAAGTGTGAACTCTATCAGTATCTTGCAGGGAATCTTCCTGAACATCACGGTATGTTCAACAAGCACAGAGAGTGCTTGAATTTTGCCACCTGGTTCTGGACTACATCTATGCAACCACTATGTTGAAGTGCCAAGAATTCCCGAGACAGGAACTTCCAGAACTAAGGATGCCTCTGAAAACAGCATTTTGAGTTCATATAATTACATGGTCACATGCTCTGTGCAGTGCATAAGATTGTTAATAATGAGCTGAAGGAACAGTCAGTACTAGCAGTGAGAATCAGTGAGCTGCAAACCACAAAATAGAGCTTTAAATGTTTTTGCACCAGACTTAAAACCATAAACCTCTCTCATTCAGTGCTTGAATTTTCCACCAGTTTTTGAGAACAGGGTCCTGACGCTTTGCATATTGCTTGAGAGAATATTAAAAAGTAGCAGACTCAAGATTTTAATGGGAGTATCTTCCGTTTTCAGGAAGTTTAGAAATCATTTCATTCAGATTTGTTTTTTTTTTTAATCAAAGGATTAAGTTGCTTGTAAATGCTAGAGTCCCCTGAGCCCATGACTTCCCAGAGAACAAAGGGATGTACTTGTAAACAGCATAATTTCATACCAGTTCAACTCATGTTCTATAGCAACAGCAGTTAAATGGGATATTTTTCCTAAGAGTTTGTTGTTTTCAAGAGTTTGCATATGCTTGCTCTTCCTTACTTGTAAAAAGGCCACTAAAAGGCTTACCAGCAATTTGCTGTGGAAACACGGTTGGACTAGAAGTTATTGTTACTTCTAGCTCCTCACCTGCTGTCTGGATGAGAAAGGACTTTATGACCATAGCTCGAATTCAGCTACAAACAGGCATGTCTGTACAGACAAAGCCATTATTCAGTGTGGTCCCAGCTGTTACCCTGTTATCTGAAGGCAGAATAATTAATTTCCTTGCTAGATTCTTCTATGATGCTCATAAAATATTGTTGAATGTCTTTGGAATGTTGATTTATGCATTCTTACAGACTTTTAAGATGAGGGGATACCATGATCTTTTTTCTTTTTATTTGTCTATCCGCAGCTGAGAATAATTACACTGGAATATTAGTGTTAAGTGTTTTCTAATTTTGGGTGCCTACTGTGGCAGGCTATGGTCTTGATTTTCAGTCACTTTTTATATATTTGGAGTCCAGCTGCCATTTATTTTTGATCAGGAGGATTCAAGACTTCAGTCTTGAGCCCCCAAGCCAGGAGTCTGAATTCTAGCATGGCTAAATTAAGAGTTTCTCATTAGATTCCCTTTGAATGCACATAATGCCGTGTGGGCTGCCACCTCTGAAACAAATGAGAAGAAGCAGCAAACTTTCCCCCCTGCTCTGTGGCATCTTAGTGAAAACTGCAAGGAAGCTTAATGCAGTTAAATATCCACCCTGCAAACACTGCTGGTGGAGTTAGTGGAGTATCTGCCTGCAGTAGGTTGTCATCCTCCATGTGAACCTGAACAAGAAAGACAGAGGGCACTTCGCCAGTGGTTTGCAGATATTTGCTGTAAGCAAGGCGTGATTAGTTGTGGGGAGCTTGGCTTTTGTTCAGACACTTTGATCTAACTGGCACAGACTCTTCTATTTGTTCCTCCTGCCCTTTTTGCTCTGAGCAGGCTTTGCCACAGTCCTACTGCCTCCCCAGTTCCTCAGCCCACTCCTGCTGACGTTATCTTACTTTGTACTAGTCTTCACTGATGTGTCTGTGTTTTTTTGTCTCTGTGTTTTGATAGCATCCTCCAAAACCTCAGTCACCATAGATGACTGCATGGCACATTAAGTTCATCTTAGACTCCTCAGGAGGTCTCAGCCTTTTGTGGTCTCTTACTAGCCAGATGCTTTCCTCATCTGGCCTCTGATAATCTTAACTTCCCGTCTCCAAATCTCCTTTTAACCAGTGTTCCCATTGCTTTTCATGAGAGCAGCACTGGAGAGTGAGTCCTGATCTGTTCACATACCAAGTGAGTCCTCTGAACACCAGGCTGTTTAGGAAACCCTCCTTTCAGTTCTTCACATGGGACCTGGTCTACTTGGTACACATGAATAGGTGATCGTGGGGCCAGGCAGGAGACACTGGGTGCTTCTGAGGTTGTTAGTGGAATGACATGGTATGATCTAGAAGAAGAATTTTTTTTTTAATCTGGTGTTTTCTTCTATCAACAAAGTAGATGTGGTTAGTGTAGAAATCAATGAAAATGCTGATAGTTGACATGTTTCCATCAGTTCTGTCAACAGAGAAAAACATCCAAATAAAATTATTGCATTTTGAGAGAAAGAAAATTGAAGAGACTCTTCTTGTGCATAAGGGCTACTTCTTTCTTGAGCTTTTGCTAAGTGCCAACCACTTTTCTGCTTTTCTTCTCTTTATCAAGAAACTGACTCTATATACATTAACTTAAGGTTGTGACTAAATTGCTCTGATTAGGCTGAAAAACTTATACAATGCTAAGGTGACACAAACATGAAGGGCTTGTAGCACAAACTTGGTATAGGCAATTAATTCTTGTCACTGTGAATGACTTTCTGTTGTCTCTGATAGACCACAGTTCAACAACTATATAGTTATAACCATTCCTCAGCTTCAAAATATCTATTTATTTTTGGAAGTGATTTTTCTCAGTCAAGGTCTAAATATTTCTCTTTTCTTCAGTATCTTAAGGCCATAAAGGGAATAAATAGTAGCTTTCCTTGTAAGGTCACTCAGAAATAAAACTAATTTGTTGTAAATTGTAATGTTAGAGACAGAAGACATGTTTTAAGATCATAGTTCACCTTCCTGCTAAGGCAAGATTATCCCTTGCATTATATTTTCTCGTGCTACTCACAGTTTAATTTAAAAGCTCGAAGGCAGGTCTGGCACATTCTTTGGAAACCTCTCTACAACTTCTTGCTCTTCAGATTTCCTCTCGGCATTAATCCTAATTTTTCTATTTCAAAATGTCAACTCCTATAAAACCCTTTTCTATTTCACTGTGTGCTTCTGGGTCCAAAGCAGGAATTGGTATGTGACTCTCAGTAACCCATAGAAAGGAATTGTTTTGATGCAGTACCTATCTGCAGCAGTAGTGATTTGGAATCAGGACCTGGAAATGTTCTTCCTGCCTTGTTTGGCGCTGGAGATGGTGAGATGTGAAAATCAGTGGGATCCTCTTTATCTGGAGAGCCTAAATCTACTTTTTTTTTAATAGTGTTCAATTTCCCTGTGTTATCAATCCATTTTATATATGCATCTTTCAGGTTTACTACAAAAGAACACACTGGATCATTTTGGTAATTATTTTCTGAAACCAGTCTAAACTTTATTTTCCACGATGCTAATAAATCCTCTGTGACCTTATTAGGCTGTGCACAGTTGTCTTTATGTCACTACTGTCTTCTGCACATCCTGCCCCTGCATATTGTGCCTCTGCCAGCAAAGCCTTACAGGGCTCCATCCACAAAACAATACAATGTAGGGTTTTTTGTGATTTTGAGTTATAGTCCTTAGCAAGTGTTCACCGCCTGTGACAATTATTTTTATGAATCCAGTTTGCCTTTGGTTATAAGCCAAATTTTGACTTTGGTTGTAAGTGATTGCTGTGCAGGAAGAACACTGTTGTTGTAATTTGCTAATGTTTAAAAACGACTGTGGGAAACTTCTCTGGGGGAAGCACCATAAAAATGTGAAATTATATGGCTGGTGATGGTTTCTCTCATCTCATGTTTCCTAATCATTAAACAATTAAGACAGTTCAATTTTTGTACATTTTAATAGGCATAACTGTTTAAATAATTGATACTTTGGTGATGATTTAAAGTAGTTCAGGAGATGAAAGTTTAGATATATAAAAAATGAAGAAAACTATATTTCTGAAGAAAAAATGAAATAATAATTGTTTCTAAAATATCGTGCTCTAATGTGGATAATATACTTAAAATAAAAAAGCTCTCTCCCCCCAAAAACTATTTCTGCAGTCTTTTCCTGCATATTATGCAAAGATCAGAATAAGTTCCAAAAAAAAAATCTCTTCTTATTATGTGGAATATGAAAATAATGCTTGAAATCTTTTCAAGTGTTTTCTGTCATAAAAAACTATTGAATAGTAACGTTTTGTTTACACATAATGAATATCCAAGCATGGATACGGACTGAAATCCAAGGCGGCTGAACATATTGTCCTTTCTGAGGAACATAAGTTTACATTCAATCAAAAAAAAATTAAGAATTTCACTCCAGCACCTGACACGGAGACAGCCTCATGTCTGCATCTCCCTCAGCACAGCTCTGGCTATGCCAAGGTGCTTGCTTGTTCTTTTGGGTTACATTTTATGTTGTCTCTCACAGTATAGGTTTTGACTATGAAATATGTATTCCTCTCCCTTATTTTATGGGACTGAGTCTAATATAACACAGTGTCATTGGAAAATGCAATCTTTTGGGGTAGGGCTTCCTTTCTGAGAAGACCTGGTTTTCAACCCTTGGCCACTTCCACCACTGAAAACATTTTCTGGACTGAGAAAAGAATTCTGCTGTAATTCAGGTGAGGGCCTCCCTATAGGTGTGTTTCAACTGCGTTTTTCATCAGTTCTTACCTGACGTTGCACTGAATGTGCCTTATTGCCTAGAAAAGCTTCTGAGTTTGTTGGGACGTGCCTTCGTCTCATGCTAAGCTATTTGACTGAAAGTATAATTTAGAGCACTGAATCTTCTGGCTGAAGACAACCATGAAAAGTACCCAGTGTACGAGGTGGAACAACGAGTGCTGGTAGTCCTCCAGCATTTTCCTCAGAAAGTCTTTGCAGGGTACAGTCAGTCCTCTGAAATCTGCAGTGGATCTTTGTGGTCTTTGTGCAGAAACCCCATGGATTATGCTCCAGACACAGTGAGTCCATGTAGAAACACTGGATACATTCAGTTGTTCGAGTGCAGTTGTAAACCCAGGCTTTGCAATAGGGATTTTCAATCTGTGGAAGAGTATATGGTGAAAGTGTAGATTCATTTTGAGAGGAAGATGGAAAAGATTTTGAAGGATAGTGCTTAACAGAGGAGAAAAGAGAGCACTATGGATGTTAGGAGAAGACAGGATAGGGCAGAGCAAAGACACATAAAAGCTGCCCTTCAGTTTAGATTTTGAAATGTTTCTAAGTAAACAATTCTGTTTCCTGTTTTATGTCTATTATCAATCTCATTGAGTTAAATGTCTTATCTAAAACAATTTTTTAAAAAGCTATACTGACATACCACTAGAAAATAAAGATTAACATTTTTGAAATCATAGCTGTCACACATCTGCAATAACTAACCTATATCATAGGACCAGATATTATCATTCCCCTCTGGTTTTAGTCAGTGAGCACACCACCATTACATGGTGACTTTGACAGGCACCAAGTGTGCCTTGAAACTGTGCTCTTCCTCAGATTCTTCATTCACTTTCTAGAAGAGTTATAGGGGTTTAACTGCATACCTCCAGCAACCTGTTTCCATTATGAAGGGATGCAGTTAAATAGTTGTGATTGATGAGGGATTATCTATCAGTGAGAAGCTAGCTGAGCCTCTTAACCACTTATTTTCTCATCCTTTACCTTTCAGGGGTTTAGAGATGCAGAATTGCAAGCAAGGTTTGACATATGTTTTGAGCATTAGCTGAGATCCACTGGGTCACACTTTTTAAAGCATTTTGTTAGGAATATTGAGCAATTGATTTTCTCTGGAAAATGCTAGGATATCTTCATACTGTTGCTATCAGTATGATCCAATTCTGCTCTCCACAGAAATTCAGCAGGAGTGCAATTTAATGAGACCAGTGAAAGGAATCTGACTGCTCTATTTATAGCACACTAATTGATCAGGGTAGCCATGGTAGGAGGAAACTTCAGAGAAAATCAATGCAGTATCAAATGAAAGTAGCACACAAGCCTTTAAAGACAGCTGCGTGAAAACCAGTTAAGAATGAATTTATTCGAAGATCCATGGGAACATCTTGGACCATGTGTGTTCTTGCTTTAGGTTGTAGGAATGAAGTCAAACTAAGCAGCATCTTACATGCAAGTTGAGCCTTATGTATTTTTTTCTTAGTTCTGTTGATACTCTGTCACATTACATCTTGGTGAATTGTCTTAGTTTCATATGTGGAGTCTAAATGTCTTCTTTTAAGAGCTCTCCTTTGACAACCTTACCCTTTTTTTATAATGAGGATGACAGCCACACTGTGTAGCAGAACTGCAGGGCCTCTTGGCTGTGTGTCCAGCACTCGGGCACGGTTCCAGGTCTGATGGCTTTCACTTAAATGCAAGGAGAAGATGGTCTGTCTACCTCCATTCTCATTCCTGTCATCAAAATCCTTGTGATCGTGGTAGAGATGTAAAGCATAACTGTTTGTACTCGTTGCTAGCATTTCTTAAATCTGTGTAGTGGACCTTTGCTTCCCCCTCTAACTGCATGTTTTCCTCATGAAATCTGCTAAAGTCCTGAACAGCCCCCTGTTTGCCATCCCCAGAAATTATGGTTTTGTGGCAGTTATTCTCTTTTACTGGGTGTATCTCCATGATATGGGCTGACTGTCCATCAGTACATTGCTTTTGGGCTGGTGTAGGAGGACGAAGCAATCAAAAAACTACCATGAAGGCATTTCAGCAGTGACTTGTTTCAGAAAGAGTCAGAGGGGGAGCAGATGTACATTTTGGTTACTTTGAATGTGCTTTTTGTTCTTGTGTTTGTACATAGACAAAAGTTTTACCTCTTCTCTAAAGGATGGCAAACATGGCAATGATTACAGGCAAAGCTGTCCAGGCTGTCAATGTGTCTCCTTTCCTTCAATGCTTGAATATGTTTGCAATTAAATGAATAAAAATCTTGCCTTGTTTTACGGCATGCGGGACGCAACACTTTGGTCCACTTTCTGAGGAAGAATGCACATGCTTTTTTTTCAGTAGGATAATTAAAGGCATGGCATCATGAAGTAGAGGCATGAATAATTCTGTTTTACTGCTGCTTCATTAAAAAGTAGTAGATAATCGACACCTTCCATGAACATTTAATTTCTGTGGGTTAAATTTATGTAACACCAATAGCTAAGAATATTAATGGTGCTACATCTTCTATTCATTCAGTTTTGAGCATATGTAGTGGCATGGAGTTGTGGCTTAATTAGCTAGATAAATAATGTCAGAAATATTGTCAATTATCAATATGGTCTTCATCTTTCTTTAAGCCGCGACTGGGAATCCAGTTCCCAATGACATCAGCAGTTGCCGTGGTGAACGTTCATAAGCTAGTCTTTAATCTTTCATTAAATCACAGGCTAGGAAAGCAGACATGAGAACTGAGATGAAAAAATGTGCATCTGCAGCACTGATGTCTTCCCTGAGAAACAGGAAAAGCACACTTCTGTGTTTTTGGGAAAAAAAAAAGATAATTTGCTGCATTGATGAGCACACTCACTGCCACTTACATTGTCTAAGCAACACCATGCAAGGAGACTTTGCAGGATGTAAACAGAGGTGAGATGTGTGGGGCTTGAGAGCAGCTGAAATTGAATATGACTCAGCACTGTCATGTGCAAGGTTTGAGAAGGGAGGTAATGCTGGCAAGTTTAGGACCTCTTTCTTGCCACATTGAGCTTTAGCTGGACATTTCTTAGAGCAACATGCTGCAAGTTTAAATTATTGTACAGAGGGGCACTGGAGATATCTCCATGTGAGCTACCAGCGCAGAGGTGATGTGTGAACTCTGACTCAGACTGACACATGGAAAAAAAAGAATGGGACAGAGGGCAGGGTACTTTGGGGCCCATGTGAAGCAGGGTGGGTCTTTTGAGAAACAAATCTGAGTTGCGAAGGCAAATAGAAACTGAGTTGTTACTGACAATCCCCTAAGTGTCTGATGTACTGAGCTGAGGCTGGAAGAGTAGAAGTGCCGTGTGGTAAGGGACATAAAGGTGCAATGTAAAAATTTTGTTGTGGAACAGGTCCCCAAACTAGCAGTTTGGGTCAATGTCTCATTCTGCACTGTTTTGTCTAATAGGAGAAAATTATTCTTCCCCCTGAAGTTAATGGACTTTTGTCATTACAGCATTGTGTCTCTAAGAATGCCATCATGGGAGCTGTTACTAGCACAGGTCTCAGCAGTTCATTCCTACCCAGGTCTTGGTCTACCAATGCAGAGCTCTGTCCCCTCTCTGTCCTAAGTCAGTCCTGCCTCCTGTATGGGACCAGATGTTGAGCCAGTGCTTCCCAGTGTTTTTTCTCTCAGTGCCTGCTTTTTGGGGAAAAGGAGTACAATAGCAATTTTTTTTCCTAAAGTAGAAATAGGAAGCCATAATTTTGCACTTTGCAAATGAAAAAAAATTAAAGAGGTAGGGAACAGACCTATGACTGCTTTGTTCTCTTTTGCAAATACAGTAATTGAAAAGAAACCCCCAGAAAATAGAAAAGCAGAATCTGGAAGATCTGGTTTTTTGAGGTTTTTTAAAAAGATTTTAAAGTTGGGATTGATTTCCTTTAAGGTTATGAGGTCTTGCTCACAAATATTTTATGCTATTCCTGAGGCTTTTTATTCCTGGAGAGGTTGTTGACAATTTAAAATTAGTCAGAAGAAGTATACTAAGCTGTAATTTATGTTGCCAGGCATTATTACCCAAGGCCCTGCCTTCTCACACAGAGGGGCTCACAGGTGAAACTGCAGAACAGAATTATCTTTTCCCAGGTCACAAAAAGAGAGGCTGTCTGTGAGAGCACTCTGTCATGTTTTCCTACCAGCACCAAGTTCACACTTATGTCCTTGAAAAATACCATTCGCTTGGATGACAGACTGTCACGGGGCTGGGACATAGGTTATTGCTGTGAGTTGAGAGCCTTTTGGCATTCTTCTGAGTCACTGGCACCATCTGTCCCTCTTCCTGAGGTAAGGCCGGATGGAGTGAGTCGAGCCCTGGCAGGCTGTTCAGCTTTTTATTTGGCATTCCTGACCTTGCGTCAGTCGCGGTCCGATGGGGGGGTTGGCTTGGGATAACTTGCTTTGTTCCATGTTCTACAGTGAACCCCGGGCATAATCTGCTTTGACTCACATATTGTATCGCAAGAGACATGTTTTGCTGCAAAGCAGATGGTTTCAAAATGAATGTTTTTGTTATTAGTGCATCATATTGGGCCTGGTGTTGCTAGCTTCTCTCTCCCCTCCTTGATTTTCTTTTCAACACATGATAAAAACTTAGAAGGGAATTCAGTCAGGATTCACACAGATCACATTTCTGGTCACCAAATAGTGTCAGCCTGGTTTCCCTTTTGCTTTTATTAGATGGGTGATGTGTTCCTGTCTTTTCTCTATTAGGTTCGAACCTTTCAACATGGACTGAAATTCACAGCCCTGGGCTCATCAAACACATATTGATTTAAAAAAACCCACAGCCCTTAGACAGAATAACTTTCAGGCAGCACAAAATGTGGCAGTAGGGTATTAAAGATAACTGGGTCAGGTTCCCCACAACATTGTATGTGGAAAGACACGGTAAGTGTTGATCTTGCAAAAGGAGCTGTGGTGTTGGAGGAGAACAGGACTTTACAGATAAACCCAGGGCTGTGAGTTTGCTGGCTGAGCGTTTTGTGAGGATCACTGCAACACTAGAGAAAATAAAAACTGAATGAATTAGGGCTTAGTGCGGTTAGTGAGCTTTCAGACAAGTAAATGACAGGCTTGGCAGTGGAAGACACGAGTTGAGGTTATGTGCATATTGGCATAGGAATGACACTGAAATGCTTGTATGAAAACAGAGTTCTCTAGGGGTGATGTTCAGTGTGAAGTGAGAAAGGAATAAGCACTGAAGTCTGTGGGACGGTGAAAGGTGACCCACAGCATTGAAACCAGGAGAGGACAGTTGGCATGGATTAGGGAGACTGGGGAGAAGGCAAAGAGGATGGATAATGCTGCAGCTGAGGGCATCCTGTTTCTTAAGCATTAACTCTTAAATAGAAATGGGATGAACAACAAGTAATTTTAGAATGAAATGTACTGTAATGCATTTATATGTTAACAAGAAGGAGCAGGAGGGGTGAAAATAGGAGCTGTCACTGTAAGAAAATGTCATCAGGCAGAGAATTAGAGGAGTTGGTGCTGGAAAGTCAAATTTCCATGTTGTTTCCCAGGTAACAGGTGAGTGTGTAGAGGCTGGGAGATGTCCAGGCTGTGAAGTGGGACCTGGGGATAGAGGCTCATGTTTGTGTGTGCCATTCCTTTTGCCCTCATTTTCAGAGTCCTAAAATAGATCTAATTTCCCTTAGTGTTACATAACAGTGAGTCAAACTCAGCTTTTAAATATCTTTAATTAGTTTTAACAATACGATTTCCAGTTAGCACATTTAAAGTAATGAATGCTGCTCTCCATCCTCGCAGAAGAGGATCAGTGGTTACCTGCGGTGAGTGCACAGGTGACTTTCACCAAAACTGATCCAAAGCCTATTTCCTCTTGAGCCAGACAAGATGTTCCAGTGCAGGAGCTCCAAACTTTCCCATCCATGATCCTGGTGTCTTTCTGTATCTTTATGTTTTCTCTTTTTTCTCTGTGTCTGTCTTCATGCTCCTGCAAGCTCTGGTGCGTCTCCGAAGCCCTGCAGCTTCGGAGAGTTGGCAGCGGCCGCCTGTCCATGGAGATCATCAGAGTTGGTGTCAATTTGATGTAGATTTAAACAAAGCTAGGCCAGCCAGGTTGGACAGAGAGTTACTTGCTTGAGTTTCAAAATTTTGACTTCTAGTTTGATTCTTGCTTCAGGCATTATTTCAGATCTCTCATTTGAAGGGAAAATATCTTCCCTACCTCGCTGGGAGCCATGTCCAGGGCAATGCAGTGTGATCCTTGCTAGGAATGCTTTTCATCTGCAGCAATTGTAGGTGATGCACATACTTGTGCACGTGCTTTGATAGAAAATAGCATCTGTGCTTGTTACTGCTTTGTGTAGTACTGAAAAGCACGTGTCAGTATGATAGGTATGGATCTGTTGCCTTTCCCTGGTCTTAAAATGGTTAAAGGGAAAAGAGGTTTTTATATTGGCATTTATTTAAGGATCCTTAGGTGCAGCACTTAGTCTGGGTGGAATGCGCCGAAATGCACACTGAAATGCACACCAAAATGCACACACATGATAAATTTTGTATATAGTTTATAGACCTTGCAAATTAGCATATCTATCAAAAACTCCCCCATCCTGAGGAATTGTCCCCTGGATGGGCCTATCTTAGTTTACAGGATGTGTTCTAGAAAGGACCTTGGTTTCTAGGCTTTCTAGCCTCTAACTGCGAAGCCTCCAGGATGCTTGATCTAAACGAAGTTATCGGACTTAAAGAATTACAAATATGTAGGCTAAAAGCACTCAGAATACCTAAAAGCTATATAAAAGGGTATATAAAAGGTGTATAAAAGAAAAGGCAAAAAATCATCATTGCATCAGACCAGGTAAGAATTATAGCTTGTGTGGACTATACAAAATTATATACAGCCTGCTGATCATGCAACAATGCTTGTATTTTATAAATTTTTTGCTCTATTGAAATACACATCATAAGTTCTTTGCACTGATGCTGAGTTATATTAATCTGTCAACACTTGTTTAACAATAGTGTTGTAGAAAAGTTTTTTGCAAACACATCTACATCTGGATTTATGTTAGTGTCAAAGAAAACCAACACAATGGGAGAGAGTTTTATTTCAAAAGTATAAAATGCTTGTAAATCAATTTTTTTTCTCTGTGAAATGCAAAACCATGCAAAGGTCTGGATCACATTTTTTTACTATGAATTCAACGTGTCTGTTAGCCCAGTTCCTAGTCCGACTGTTCATCCTGCTGATGATAGGAATAAGCTGTTTTTATTATATGATTATGAAGCTTTTCGTACAGAAAAAGTATTCAGTAGATACTCAGTAGTGGAGAACTGTTTTCAGACAGGTACATTGTTTTGAAAAAGGAGAATCATATAGCCTAGATGAGTTACTCTTTAAGATTATCAGAAATAGTTATTATCATTGACATTTACAACCCTACATGTGGATTTTATTTACTTTGGCTTTATTAGTTGTGTACTCAGACTAGACTTGATTCTCATCTGATGCAGAGTGCAGCTCCTCAGAGGCAGTTGTGTTGCTGGAGATTTTGTTCTCTAAAACCCATGCATGCTCTCACCAGACCTGCTGGTCAGTGAGCTCTGGTGTCCTTCACTTGTGACTGATTCCCAGATCTGGGCTCTCCTCCCTCACTTTCCCTGCGTACCAAGTGTTGTTACTGATCCCATGGTTCTTGGTTGAAACCTTTGAGTTGCCTACTGAGTTAACGGGAATATGGACAGAACTTAATTAATTAATTATAACTTACCTTAAATATAAATAGCAGTACATCGCTCAGTGCTGTTGAAAAGGAACTGGGATGCTGATGACCTGATGGCTAAGAAAGTTATAATGATGCATATTTTACCTGGAGAATTGTTTATATCTTGCAACCATTTCTAGCCACCATTTCAGACTATGCAGAATATGGACAATAAAAATTTCAACAGAGATGGTATGAACAGAAGCATTTGTGTGATACTAATTTTTGTAAGAAAAAAGCAATTCAGTAGAGGTCACTGAAGTGGACAAAAACATCTCATAGCGCTTGAGTAACCACTCTGTTTAATGAATAGTATTTAAAAGGTTTAGTCTGTGTAATTAATAGAATTTTAAAAATCCATAGCTAACATTTGGAATTGAATATATTTGTTTTGTATGAGGTGCAATAATTTAAAATTCCTTCATGTTTTCCTGAGTTTCTTGCTGGTTTGTAATGGTCAGTGGAGAGCATCTCTAAGAGAGTGTAAGTATGGACTAATAAAACAGACGTGCCCAGGGCTGCTCCCTTCTGCTGTAGTGGCTATGTCCTGACTATTATTATTTTTGTTAGCCTAAGTAGATTGCTACTTTCAACAGTCATTCTGGAAATGGTGCTTGATTTCTGTTTAACTTCCAAATTGTTTGGGAGAGGGATGATGGCTATGACTTGCCCTGAGTTTCACAGTATAGATAATTGAGTTTCTCCTCCATGAATGTTGCTGGATGCTGTTAATCATGCAGTATAGATGCTGCTTGGGATTTTGTAGAATGATATTTTATGTATCTTGGTATTTCTTGTGGTACATTTTGTTAGGGAAAGGTTGGTCTCTGTAGTCAGAAATGATGGAGTACAGCCGATAGAATCAGATTAGTGCAAGACCACAGTGATTTCAAGTGAGTGAGATGTGTGTGAAGAACGTTGCTTCGGAGATCTTTGCACTCACCCCTCCAGGCTGGTGTAGCAGGACTGGAATATCACAAAGTTAGTCTAGCTCGTCAGACCCACTTTCTATTAACTCTTATAACATTTGTAGTGATGACACAATCACATCTTGCAGCGGATAAGTTGTCGTGTCTGGTGTTTTCCAGTCCTCGATGGCACTTTGAGGCAGTTGAATGCTGCTGTAAATATGCTGGAGTCAGCTGAAAGTATAGAGAGAGTTTAGATAGGCAGAATGAGATTCCTCAAGTTGTTACTTCACCAAGTCTTTGAGGTTAATGCTTCTCCATCTACAATGTCACCGTGGGACTTTATACAGCCAGAAGTGGTCAAGACATTTTTTGCTTTTTACCTGCTGAAACCTGGCAGCTTCAGTGAGCACCCCAACTGTTCAGTTGTGCTGGAACTTTGGGGCAGAGTTGAGCTGGAGAAGAGGAACCAATTACTGAAGTGCCAACATCCATTGGGCATCGCTTTGGGTTCCACACAGAGGTTATTCTGCATGGTCTCACTTTGCAGGTGAGGTCTGTCACAGTCACAAGACAATGAAATTTGTAGCAGTGTAACAGCTTAAAATAACAAAGCTATCTGTTTGAATACTGACAGTGTCTTGGGATGCACAGGACTGTGCTTGTCTGTGATTTATTTCACCACATAACTATTCATATCAGATCTGCATGAAATTCAATTTCTTATCCTGGCATAAGCTTGTGTTGTGTATGACCATTACAAGTAACAGAATGAAATCTGTTAGAATAGCTCCAAGATGCTGCATTCTAATCCACAAAAAACAAAGGCACTATATAGTTCTCTTAAAAGATTAAACAGAAACATTATAACCCATGACTCTACATCCCTGCTAAGAAGATTCACAAATTTTCTATAAAGATGAAATGAAAATGTTTGTGTGAAATGTCTCCCTTCTGAGATTTTTTATTTGAAAAGTATCAAATGGGTCAAAAAAAAAGTGTTTAATCTTGGGAAAGCTGCCAGTGTTGAGTGGAGCATTCAGACACCTCACATCTCCATTTACCTCTAGGCTGTATCTGTTCCTGTCTCCAGGAGAGACTGTTGTGCAGTATAGGAAAAAATATTTCAACCAAATAACATTGTCTTTGTAAGGAAATGGAAGCTTAGACCACTCAGACTACAGCTCCTATGGCAGTAGCAATAGCTAGCAAGCATTCTGAGATAATTCCCCCCCTGCTTTTTTTTTTACATCTACCTTCCTTCCCTCCCTCCATCCAGTGAACTTGAATTCTAAGGTAGCCTTTGCATTTTGTACACTGGCAGATTGTCACAGAATTGCTGCATTCTTGTCACAGAACACTTAAAAATTCATGCTGCTTTTAATTTTAGTGCTGAAAGACTGTAGTGGATACGGTGATGCAGGAATTTGGGCTCAGAAAATGGAAGATTTTTTAATGCTTCAGCTACATGTGAAGATTTATCAGCCCGGCTCCAAAATGAGCAGAGCTGACTGGAGTACTGCTTTAAATGATCTATTTCAGTAAATACACAGCCAGGATCTTTAAATGGCTAAGCATACAGCTGGTGTCTGATATCTAGAATGTGGCTGGAAGTGTTGTTTATTCAGGATGAGAACAGCTATTATAGGTCTATAGTACTGCATTGTGCGCATATATACACATCGGCAAATTTCTTTGTCTGAATTGCCAAAAATTAGGTTAACAACGAAACATGTTAAAAATGATCTTGTCGTTATTCCAGGCTGGATTTAATTACATTTAAGGAAATATAAATGATTTATCTGTGTGTTTCTTATTTCCCTGTGTGCTGGCAGTAGGCAGCCCATCCCCTCATGGCCAGCATCTGACTGATTAATTGGTCTCTTGCTTGATCTGTTTTCATTTTTGTTTATGTATAACTTATTCTAGTGCTTTCCCTTTTTAATATGGTAACATCAAATTTGCTCAAGGTCTGTGAACTAATGTGGATTAAAAGTCAAGCAGCAGCAGCTCTAATACATAATTGATCTACCAGTAGGGCACAAAGAAATGATTCTGGTTCCTAGATAGGAATGCCTTTTTTGTCCTATGCTGATAGCCTGAGCTCTTAAATCTATGTTAATTTGAAGTGAATAGGCTACTGGAAATTGACAAATTATCCATGTTAATAAATTTTTAAGAGATTAATTTGATGTTTGAGGCATAATGATTTTTATACACAGACACAGACACACATTAACTCTGCCACGTTCCTTTCAGATTTTGCTGCAGCTCTGTTCGTTGGCAATTGAAAATATCTTATGTCTAGAAAATGTGGTACATTTTGAGTCTGTATCTGCCTCTTGCTCTGGCCCCACACCTGTTAATACCTAACAGAAGATTTTGCTTGCTTAAACCATTGTTTTGTACAGGTGCAAGAGCTTTGTGACATGGTCTCAACAGCAGCACCCGTTTGTGAATGGATAGGTTGGAAGAGGCCATGTCTGCTCATACTATCATTGGCTCTGATTTTATTTCTGCTTGTCCTGTGTTGCTGAGGAATGACTCCTGACTGTTCAGTTAATCGGAGGTAGAAGCTTGTTTAAGGCTTAATGTTTATTGATATTCTCAGTGAAGTGAGGAGTTTTGTACTTTCAGCCTCCTCCTGAGGTACACAGGGTGGTCACAGCAGGGGCCTTTACAGCTGTGGCGTGAATGACAAGTGGGTGATGGCTGCGTGGTTGTGGCACTCACAGCATGGATGTGCTGCGTGGCATGGCTTGTGTGGTGCAAATGGAGGGGAAGCAAGAGACAGCCAGCAGGGTGCCTCTGCCTTCCATTAAGTCTACTCACACTTACCATATGCCATCATCCCCGTACTGGGGAGTTAATTCTCTGGTTAGCATTAACCACTAGCACTAGAGTGACAGCAGTAGCGGAAAGCAGAAAATTTAAGCCCTGCTGTTAAAAAGGGCTGCAAATCAGAATGTGGCTAAGTCAGAAAAGTAGAATGGAAGGAGAGGGAAGGAGGATCTTTTTGCACACATTGTTATGCTTCCTGTAAAAAATAGGTTACACTGTTCTAGTATATTGCATTGGAGTTAAGATGCTACAATTTGAATAAGGTTTTAACAGCAGAGCAATAAACATTTTGCAATCTCTAGTTACAAACATCTGAAGATGTTACATATGCAAAAACAGTATCTTTGTAAATAATGCTATATTTAGAAAAAGTCATACTTTCAGATGCAAACACCCTTTGTTGTATTGGTAGAGCTAAGAGCAGAGCAGCAAACTGTCAGTTTCAAAATGGAAATTGAACTTCTTTCCTAGAGGTTTCATTAACGAATGGAGTTAATTTGGCTGTTGCTGACTTTCCCTGGTGTGTGAGCTGTGTTGCCCTCTGACATTTCTGAAAAGCTGGGCTTACTGGTGGGTGCCAGAACTGGGGAAGCAGCTCATTCCCAGCCTTTGGAAACTGAACTTGTTGTGTGTTGTGCAGACAGCTTGGCAGTGTCTATGTTTTGCAATTCTAGTTCAGAGAGTGTGATGGATGAAATGTCAGGGTTTGCAGGTAAGGTAAGCCTTCATTTAGGTGGAGTAAGCTGAGCACATTTTCAACAGTCACTTGTGAAGATGAGTGACCTCAGGCAAGCCGAGAATTTTGAGTACTTTACATAGGGTAAATATTAACATCTATATGCAAGTCAGTTTTTAATTGACTTTGAGAAGTCTATCATTGCACTGGTTACTTTTGCTGGTGATTAATTTCAAATATAGCACAACTTTGGTAAGTGATTTGAAAAATAACAGGTAAAAAGACTATTTAACCTCAGTGATTTTATATTTTTCATCAGTGTCTGACTTGTTTAGAACTGCATGCTCTTATATGGTTTCCTTATGCTCAGAAGGACCCTTCTGTCTTTCAGTTCATTCCCATGGCCTCTTGTCTTATCACTGGGCACCACTGAAAAGAGCCTGGCTCCAGCTTCTTATACCCTACCTTGAGGTTTTCATGTCCATTGCGGAGATACCCCTGAGTTTTCTCTCCTCCATGCTGGACATTCCCAGCTCTCTCAATCTCTGTCCGTATGAGAGATGCTCCAATCCCTGAGTCATCTTCCTGGCCCTTTGCCAGACTGTATCTAGTATATCTCTGGGAAGCCCAGCACTGGCCCTTGCATTCCAGACAGTTTCAGAGTTGAGTTCTTTTCTCTGTGGGTATCACCCATGTGATGTGAACTGAGGCTACTCTTGTTTTCTTTTGCTGAGAACACATTCACATGGGTTCCACTTTTATCTTAGCAAGAAGACATCTGTGTTTCTGATTTTGATCTCCCAACTCCTTTCACATGAATTTTCAAGAGTTTCAAAAGTGTGATCTTAGGAGAGATCCTACCATCACATTTCTTCATTACTGGCATATCGTGGTAGCACAGCAAACACATTAGCCTTGTCCTAGATATGTAGGATAAAACATGTGACTATTTTCCCAGTTGTTGCTAATCTCTGTTTTTACTGCAAGATTTCCTCCATAGAAGCTAGCACAGAGACCCCCATGCTTATATGGCTTTACAAAGATAGGTGGTTGATGTCTGAAGTTAGAATTCAACAACAGTGATTTATGGTCCTCTACAGTAATAACTTGAATGACAGTTGTCCCTCAAACAATATTTTAATTCCCTGGACTCCCAGGCATATTTTGCATGTGTGCACCACCAGTAGTCACTCAGGAGTGCAGAAGTAGAGGGAAGCTGAAGTGAAGTTAGCTTGCAGGAAATCATATTGTTTCAAGCGTCTTTGTAAAGATAAAGTGTAGCTGAGCAGTTGAGACCGAGGCTTTCTTTAAAGCTGAAATGCTGAAATAAATCTTCATTCTGTACTATGACAAAGACATTTGAACACTTTTTGGAAGTGGAAATAGATTTGTCCTGTGGGGAACTGACCTCTTGAAACTAGGTATGCTGCATAGTTCATGATACCTCTACTCTTAATAAAATATAATACTTATTAATGGATCTCAAGCCAGTTATTCAATTTCCCCAGTAATTTAAAGCTTAATTATGCTGTATTCTAGATCTCAGTGGCCGTCCTCAGCTGATTTTTCTTAAATCACTATCCCTCCAATTTTACAGTTCAGTTCAATTCTCAGGCTTGTCATTTGCATGGAGTGACAGATTAAAATTGGATGGCTAAAATGATTACAGCTCTTAGTGCTTACTGCAGTGACAGAGATCGATTCCTCATAGTATGAGGAAACATATGGCTCATGAAATAGCTCTTGAAACACTGTAGTTTTCAGTTTATTTTATTTGTTGTACATTGAAACTTACAAAGGGCTAATCCAATTTTAATGCATCTTGTCTGAAAATGAGAGTTGCATTTTTGGAGGAGTTCTGGATAATAAAATTGTAGGCACCAGTTTAGAAGTTCTCCATTTCCAGGGGAGAAAAGGTATAAAAATATTATGGTAGGAGAAATGGTAACTTTCAAGTCAGTACCTTACTGGCACTGCACAGCAATGCAATGCTATTTGAAAACATGCATTTTTGACTCTGTGCAGGGTCTTTGTTCACCTTGTCCATCTGCAGACCTGTGCACCCCATTGCCTGGACAACTTCAGATTAGCTTCTTGCAAATTTTGACAGAAGCCATCCTGAACTGAAAATCCTTTGGCTGGGTCTAGTTCTAGAAGACTGTCAGCTGGGATGATATATGAAATTATATGGAAGATATAAGATTTGCTATTTATTTACCCTGTTTGAATTTAGGTCTGCAAAATCAGTCTTGGCATGTGACAATAAAACATGAGTCCTCCATGCAGGAATACTTTATATTTCTCTTTCCCTACGAGAATTTTTCCTATGAAAATTTTGAAAAGGAGCTAGAGAGGGAACAAGATGAATATGATTTTCTCTTTGCATCATAGTAATTTCTCGATGTCTCTCCCTGAATTATTTTTTAATTTAATCTCTTCTGCTGATCACTTTTATCTTATTTCTATGGTTTCTGCCTTGCCTTGTTTCTTTCAATCCTTGTCTGAATGTTATCTGAAAATTTCCCTTCCTTCCCAGGTGCTGTTTATCCTACTCACATTTGGAAGTGGTCGGGTACAAGGAAGGGGGTGGTGTCTGATAGCTACTGATGCTCTTCTTTGAAACGACCTCAGGCCCATGACCTTTCTGCATGATGAAAAGCATCCTGACAGTAATCCTGTGGTCAGCAGTTTGGCAGAGACCGAGGGCTGTTTGGACAGTCTCACTGACTGAAAGAGGGCGACTTCAGGGTGAGGGTGGTACAAGCTGAGATGCTGGTGTGGCATTTCAGTCCTCTTGCTGTTCAGTCCCTGGCCAAAGACTTCTGCCTTCAGGAATTGGAGTATAGAATCATTTACCAACCGTAATTTTCCACATGATTTTTATTCCATCAGTATTATGAGAGTATTGTTACTGTATTTATGCACAGCAGTTAGCAGTATAGTGTTTTTTTCTCTTTGTCCATAATCTTAATCTAATAAGACATTCACAAGCTGCCTGGAAAAGAGACTTTTTTTTTTTCCCCATGGGAATTTCCATAGAAGAAATCACTATCTGATAATTGCCTATTGTAAAGAATGATTTTCATCACAGGATAGAAAACAGAAAAACCTACTTCCATCATCATTCTTACTGTTTTTCTGGCTTTGCTGATTTGGAAAATAACATCAGGCTGCAAAAAACTTTTGAGTTCCTTTCCTGCTTTTTAATATCTCACATTCCAAATTAAGAGTTAGAAAAGAGGAAATGTTGATAGTTGAAAACAGTATTGTCCTTGAAAAACAACATTTTTCATTTCTTCTTTAAAATGGAAGCCTTCATTTTCAAGGTTTAAACTAAACAATTGGGCCAAGAACCAATGTCCAAAATCCCAAGTCCATATCAAAATGAAGAATTGCTAAAAGAATTCCACTATTTCTAATTGAAATAATAAAAAAAAAAATCAGGTCAAAACCTATTGAAATTAATTTGCAAAGAAATAAAGTAATTTCAAATTAAAATTGAGGTTTTAGGCAAAATACTTTCTTTATCAAGCCCACCTAATTAAAAATTGAGAGTGATATAAATCCTTTATCCAAATAGTGAAAGCACAAAATCTATGTAGGTTTTAATTTGTATTATATTTATATATAAACATGCAGGCACATGCGGTCAAATGGCTTTTAAATCCCACCTAATTAATTTAAACAATATATAATTTGTATGAGTAGCATATTGAAATGAAAGATGGAAGACTACTTGAAATTAAAACAGATACTTCAATAGAAAAGCAATATTCTCACTGGATGGATACCATCTCTCTTCTCATTTCATTCAACTTAACATATTTCTATATGAGCTGTAAGATAAAATGACTAATAGAAATGAAAAGGACTGCCAAAAGTCAAATTGCTTCACTGGAAGCTTCTTAGCAAAATGACAACATCCAATTCTAGATAATTAAATCTTATTTTGTGGGACTGCCACTGAATGATGTTAATTTGCCTTTAGGTACTGTGCTTTTGATTGAATGCAGTAACAAAAATTTATTTGGGCATTTTTTGTTTGTCTTAGAAATGGTTCAACATTGTCTAATAAAAATGAAAAGCTCAGACTAGGAGAGAACAATATTTTAGTCTTACAGAGGGAAATCAGTAGTGCAGCTGTTCCAGGGATCAAGCAAATCTCACCACCTGAGATTTCTTTTTTGGATCTGAACTCTAAAGTCTCCTGTTGTTAGGCAACCTCATGCTTCGTTTCTTCAGGATTTACTAATTTTTTCAAAATGAGTTAGGGTGCTTATTCCCCACCAATCTTGTTGCTTGTTTGGTGAGTCAAAGCTGTCTGCCAGCTTCCAGTCTAGTGCTCCTGGTCAAATTTCTCTTTTTTGTTTGGGTGTCAACATTGTCCTTTGTTTTGAAAGCCTCTTTCCTGACCTGTTATTTATTCTCCCTAGTGTGTTTAGCATCTGTTTTCATGAAAAAAAAACAAACCCAAATTATTTTAGATACCACAAATTCACTTTCCAGTCTTTTAATCATGTTTACAGTAATGTCTTGAGCATAGGTAATCAGTTTTGGCACACAAATTTGTTTGTTTTGAGGCATTGCAATTACTCGTGTCATGGATGGATGCTGGCAGCAAGTTTGGCATTAGGAATGCCTTGTTCTTTCCTACTTCCAAGGAAAGTTACGGTTTGGAAGCAAGACGGGTGTCCTTTCCTGATGTGGATGGCAGTGACTCTTGGTTCCTCAGGTAGTTCAGCTTTTGGAAGTGAATTAAGGAAGTGAACAGTTCCTTCTAGTCAGAGCCTTCTCTTTCCATGATTTTCCATAGGCTTCTCTTTAACATGCTAAAAATTTAGTTTGGTTGTTTAGTCGTACTACATTTTGTAGCCGACAGAATGTTTCAGTCCATTTTAAAGATACTGTTTTGGTTCATCATAATAATTTTTTTTTCATCCCTGAAGTGCTTAATTTTTTGGAATAGCTAAAGGAGAACTAATGTATAATCTTCAGGAAGAAGTCTAAAGTCACATTTAAGATATTAATAGTTTTGTATGCTTTCTTTGAACTTGCAATTTTTGTTAGGAAGATACAGCTATTGCAGTTTTGACTTTGACTTTGTAACTTGTTGTCTGCAGATGCTACAGCCCGAATTTATCAGAGCTCTCAAGTGCAGCCTTAAGTAAAATGTGTGAGTGTATTCACTATGTTTGTCCAGACTGTCCTTTGAAGACTGTCTGCAGAAACATTTTCACTGCACAAAATGACAGCAAACCCTCAAAAATAACCCCAGAGCACACATGCCCAAGCACTCTCTCAGTGTTAGTGTGTGACAAAGTGTGTCCAGGCAGTCTGTTTGAAGGAGATGAGCAGCATTGTAAGGCTCTGGTGAGAATAGGCTGCCAAGGCACCTTTGGGCACACAGTGGTCTCAGCAGTTTCTGAGACTACACTTCTAAAAGCTGTGCAAACAAATTTGAAGACAGTACTGAGTTCAGCTAGGAGGGCTGTTAAAAGTGGTCTTCAGAGGTTTAAATGTAGACACAATACTCAAGAAGTGGAAAATGCTGTGGGCTTTAAGAAGTTCTTTGATTTTTTGCATATGATAAAGATGAAAGAGGTGGGTCATTTTTATTATCTCTATGATAACAGTCCTAATACCACTAAGAAGACTCACACTGGTTTTCAGAAGGAATTTGGCACTTTCCTTTCTTAGGTGCTGTTGAAAATGTCATGTACTGTTTTTGCTGTTATTGCCTGTGCTGTAAGAGTTCCTACTGGCCAAAGTGGAGCAGGGGACTATCCTGGGGTGACTTTATGATGCAGATCCCCTATCGCCTGCTCTATGCCCAGACACGAATCCTGTGCCTTTCTGTGCCTTTAAAACTGAGTCCAAGAAAAAGAAAAAAAGCTAGGCAAACTTTTCAAAGTGGTTTTGTGTTCAAGGACACAGACACACACTCCTCTACGTTCTGCTGTGGCAGCAAGAGGAAAGAAGCACTCTTCCTGCTTTTAGCCTGCTCTCGGCTCCTTTTCTCAGGAGAGAGCCTGCTGGCTGGGGCAGACTTTCTTTTCCCTGGAACTTTGTTTGCTTCTTCTTCTGGACAGTTCAGCAACACCAGAACATCATCCAGGAGGCCCGGAGGGGTCCATGCCCAACCCCAGATCCAAAGAGGAGAGAGAGAGTGCACACCCACAGAAAGGACTCTGAAATTTACCAGGTTCTCTCCACAGCCAGAGGTTTTATTATTTAGCATTATTCTTTTCCCATGCCTGCATGCATTGTGTTTGTTAAATAAATAGGTTTTTTTTTTTTCCTTTTACTTTCCTCCGAGGAATATTCTTTCCCAACCTGGCGGGGGAGGGGTGGCTGTAACCTGCATTCTGTCAGAGGACATTCATTTTGGAGGTTCCTCTGAATTTGTCTCAAACCAGGACAGCGACCCTCTGTGAAACCCTGAGATCTGGCTCAGGTGGTGGCTGAGCCCAGCACAGGGTGGAATATGGTGTCTGGTAAGTGGAAACCTGGCTTCTTAGTCTGTGCCAAGGGTGGTAGCAGGTAACAGCAGCTGGGTCCGCGGAGACAAAGCTTGTAAAGATAGTTTGTATAAATTATGTTTGGCAGAGAGGTAAAATTGCTGCGCTGTGAGTCCACAGAACCATACCACAGGAGATGGGAACCCAGTGAGGGAGTTTGCTTGGAATGGTTCTGTGGTGCTGGCCATGCAGTGGAAGTCCCCCAGTGCTGCAGACAGCAGTGCAGGGGCAGCCTACTGTCAATTGTCCCTCGTGTCACAGGGACTGTGGTCTCTCATAGTAACTACCTGCCTGTCTATGGCACAGCCATGTCCCGAACTGTGCTCATCAGGGACACCAAAAAGTTGTGTTCTGCTGCTGAAACTGAGGTTACAGTGAATGTGAAGAAAAATCCACCCACTGTGTAATTAGCTCCTTTTTTTGTGGTTTGGTAATACCTCATCAGATTTATTACTTTCCCAGTCTGAAGCACAGCTCACTTTACAGCTGATCTCCATCGCTTACTGTTCTCTGGCAAGAAATTCCTTTTACTTAGAATTCGTGTGATTCATGGGTTACAGGCTCATCTGTTGAAGTACAGTATGTCTGCAGAGGCAGTTGTGACTGCCACCGTGCTTGTAACCTAATCTGCATAAAACCCCAGAAGAATCAGTGATTTGAAAGAAATTCCTACCTGCTGTTTGTG
This sequence comes from Vireo altiloquus, assembly GCA_013396875.1. Classification (NCBI taxonomy): domain Eukaryota; kingdom Metazoa; phylum Chordata; class Aves; order Passeriformes; family Vireonidae; genus Vireo; species Vireo altiloquus. The sequence continues at coordinate 79,597 of VZRF01002078.1, forward strand.
TAGGATGACCATCTGTCTGGCAAATCCCCATGTGGAAGTCAGATACATCTGAGAAGAGCAAGACAACATTCTGACTCCTGTTTCTCCAGCAGATGTAGTTGCTTATTCTGCCTTTTAAATTTTTTTCAGCAGGTGTTCATGAGATTTGTTTTTGGATCTGCTTTCAGCAGCTTTTGAATACTAGTCTAAGCACTGTGCAATGTAGGATTATTATGACAAAATCACCCTTTCTCTTTTTTGGCACAAATTTTGGGGGGTCCTAATTACACCTTAGGAAGTGCTTCTAATTACAACTTAGGAAGTTCAGTCACAGAAACTGAAAAATACCCAACTTCTTTAGTTCCAGAAAATGTCTTCAGAATTTCCGAAAAACACTGAGTTGAACTGCCTTTTAAGATCAAGTGGCATCTTCTGTTTGAGGATCATTCCACATATATTCATGATCCGCCATGTAAATGGTTTCCAAGATTCAGGAGAAAATAGTACATGTGTCAAAGTGGTACTTTTTAAGGATAATCCTTTTGTCTGCTGGAAATTTTGTATCTTTTAAAATAAAAAGAGCATTCTGAGGACACATTGGAATACAAATGCCTTTGGCACTCTGCTCTGAATCTGTGTTTGTACATATCAGTCTACCTGTTGAGGTGTTCTTATTCACAAATTGTCCTCAGTTTCCTGTGTGACTGTCAGCTCTGCTGATATTTCTGCAGCTCTAAGTGAGAGCTCTTTTGTGCATGGTGTGCAGCATGGAGCACCGGATTCCTTTGCTGAAGAACCAGCCACGATAATCCAAATAAACACTACCTTCTGTAGATGAATTGTATCTCCTGTAACTAAAGGTTAAAGTGTCATCCAGTGATTTATCCTTCCTAATGGATTTTTTGGATCACTGTCCTACAAACATAATTTACTACCTTTTGTACATCATAGTTGTGTCCTCAAAATGTTGTTTGGGGATTTACAGTACTGAACAGGGTGAATTATGCATCAAATTATCAACCATCCTGTTTGACATTTAGCTAGTGCTGGCAGGATTGGGCATTTAGCAAAATTCTGCAGCAATCTTTTGATAGAGTTGTTTTATTTCAAAGTGCTTTTAATCAAAAGTTTCTGGAGAAGAGCTGCAAAACAGACAATTGATTGCATTGACTGTTGAGCTCCAGCCAGCCGGATGTGAGTGGTGTGTGTTGTAGTTGTCATCCTCCCTGTAAATTATTGTCAAGTTACACCTCCTTGATGGAAAATACAGCAAGTTGTTACAATCTGAAGGCAAAAGGTACTTTGCTGTAAAGAGGCCCTGGGTTGGGTGTGCTTGACAGGATGTGAATGGATCCTTGGAGAGGAATAAGTGATTAGTACTCCATTATTCCCTCAGGTCTGAACACATTGACAGGACGAAAGAGGTTCTGTGAATATGCAGGCAGTTTCACTTTCGCAAAGTATATCTCTATCTGGAAACATTTAATGAAAGATTTCCTTCCTGCAGTTCCTGCCTTCCTTTTGTGACAGTTCTTGTTTGGCTTGAATAGCTTATATATTCTTTCCTTGGGCATTTTTTTGGTGTGTGTTGTATGACCCTGTACTTCAAGTGGTCCTGTGCAGATTACATCTAGGCTGCAGGGTGCTTCTACAGGCCCTCCTCTCTTGTCTCCAGAGGAGGTAAAATAGGTCTATTTGCACAACTCACCCTGTCAGACCATTTGATTACCTCCTTTCGAGCCTTTGTTCCTCCTGGTGCAGACCTGAATCTGCCTTAATTGCATCCACATAGGAGGAGGAAGAGAGGAGGGAGAGGAGGAGGTGAAGCTAAAAGGGATGTCCTTGTTTGTTACCTGTATGGTCAAACGGGAGCTGCTGCTGCTATGAGGAACCTGGTTTTGATCTGAGTGACTTCCATGGCTGCCTATGCTGTGTCACCTGTTGAATCAAGCTTCAAATGAAAGCCATTGATTTAATAAGGGTGTATAACTAAGAGAAAGTTGACTGAGAAGATTCTGACACAAGCCATGAAAAAAACAAGGGAACATGCATCAACTGCACCTCTTTCCTCAATGGTGCAACTCCGGGCAACATAGGAGATGGATAATTGCATTGTTTTTGCTTTTGATCAACCAGACAAAGACAAAATGAGGACACACAAGGAATTTGGCAATTGTATTCCAGGACACAGAGGCTGCCCTCCTCGAACTGCCAAACCCTCTGGCATATTCTCTCAACTTAGAAATTGAAAATGCATATCAGAATCTTTTCCAAGTGAGTTATCTGCCCCTTGTGATTTTCAGCAAGTAAAAAAGGAAAGCCATTGCTTCAATACAGATATGCTATCCTTACATTTAAGTTCCCAGAAGGCCTCTGACTGTGTGACAAGAATTAGTGTCATGGATATTGCATAACGGTTTATGCATAATGTTTAATGCAGTCTCAGTTTTATGAAATATGGATAATATTGGAGACATTTTGAATAGTAGTTTAGATTTACACTTTCTTTTTAAGGTGGAGACAAGGGACTCTTTTAGTGCTCTTCAATGACACTGGAAGAGTTGAGATCGTTACTATTAAAAATGAATAAAATCCATAGAAGTGGAAAAGAGAAAAATACATTGCATAGATGGATTATGGGCAAATCATAAATGTTTCAAACATTTCTGAAGGTTAGAAATGCTGTGCCTTTATTTGAAGAGCATAGCTATCCCAGCACACTTCCTCCTCACTTACTCTGTCCAAGGTGTGTTGCTCCTTGGTGTGGAAGGTTGGAACTCGACTGAGAGGACACAGTTTTGAATAATCTTTCTTCTTGTTGTTAAGATGAAGGCATTCAGAAAAAAAAAAAAAAAGAGTATTTGATGCATGTGCTACGTATGTTAAGAATCACCTCAAATTGTATATATTTGTTTTGTGACACACAGGACAGCTTTCCAGCTCGGTTTGGAGGAATACATTTTGTCAATCAGCCGTGGTATATCCATGCCCTCTACACAGTCATCCGGCCCTTTCTAAAGGAGAAGACACGAAAAAGGGTATTCTTCTTTTTAATTGTCCATTTCCTGGCAGTTGATGTCAGTAGATGCATCATACTCTAATAAAGTAGATTAACATGAGATATCAGCTTGCCATTGGTGGAAAATGTTTAAATATATCTGTGTTGTAAAGGGTACCTTCAACTGTTTTAGAAACTTATACAACATTATCCTTTAAGGACACAGTCAAGCAGTGTGCTTAAATGTATCTTAAAATGTAAGCATATGCTTGCTCCTGGGGGTTATATAAAAAATATTGCAAACATTACAGTTTCTATTAAGATTCTATTCAATTCCATTCTATTTAATTTCTGTTAAAATAATTTATGTATTTCTTTTAAAAACAGAGTTAGTGAGTACAAAGTCCTTTCCTAGTGTGATTTCCTTGACATTAGCACAAACTAAAATACCCAGCTGGCATCTAGTAGTATTAGTTTGCAAATACTAATTTGAGTGAAAGCCAATAAAAGAGAATTTGTGTGCATGCATCTGTGCATGAGCAGCCTCTGAGATGTTGCTGAATTTGTACCATTTGCATCAGTGCAATTAAATTAGAGCTTGGTGGTGATAGCTTATAGAATTATATTATTTCTGTAACAGGAACTTTGTCATTCAGGAAAACACAATCAATATCATGTACAAAGGCACTACAAAGATAATGATTTTAATGGAATAAGCTCTCTAATCAGCTCTGTATTTTCTCTCCTCAAACACAGTCTGCAAGGCCACTATGATCCTTGGTGTTTAGCTGTTTTTTACCGACAGATTAGGCTTGAGAGGCTTCTGGTATTTACAGATTTTGAACTGTAGATCACAAAGTCTTTTATGTAATATCTGTTATAAATATGCAAATGAAGCCCCATTTTGCAGGATTCAGTTGCACTCTGTTGACTGCAGCTTCTGCAAAGAGCATTGCAGTGCCAGATATGTCTGGGGCCTTTTCGACTCAAGTGCTGGGTATGCATAACGAGGGAGTAAAGTGCAGCTCATAAGAGTGTTACAGCATTAAAAATAAGTGACAAGGCAGTTGAACATGGAAGCTTATCAGTTAGCATCTCAACTTTTACTTAGACACCTGAATCACTGGCATATATTCTCAGAAATGCTTACTTTTACAACAGTTTTTTGTCAATACCGAATACCTATAAAAAGTAGTCACGTAGTTAAATATTGATTTACAATTCTAAACTTAGTGTCAAAATGTGAAAGTTATGACCAGCACATAAAATTTAAAATCAGCTTTAAAAAAAAAGGATTAGATACCGAAAAAACAATTGAGAAAGAAACCCCTAAACTCAAAAGAATTCTGTTTAGGTTTTTTCATCAGGCTTATTATTAGTCTGGTTTTTTTTAATCTGAATTATTATATATTTTTTAAATTTGCCATGTAGATTAGCAACTGATAGTTATATTCAGATAAATGTAATACTAGTCATATATAAAAACAGTTGCTAAGAAGTAAAACACTTAGCTGTAAGGGCACCATAAAGCAAATTACTTTCACCATTAATAAATGTTCTTCCACAAAAGGATAAATTCCTTTCTGAAATGAAAGAAAATCATTGTTTTTTCATGGTAATATTAACTTTTCTCTCTCCACAGCTGACTTGGAAGATGGTCTGAAGTAAGCAATAAAAGAAAAGCATATATTTGGTCTTTGTCTTTCTGCCTTTTGAATTTAACTCTTGATAAATCATGCTAAGGGTATAGCTGCCCAGAGGAGTCCCTGCAAGGTGAAGGGGAATGTGAAGGGTCTCTGAGGGGAAATAATAAAGTTACACATACACATAAATACAAGTATTCATATACATGTCATACTAACACAGAGACACATGAATGTAAAGTATGTCAGAATATCAGTCTACCAAAACATTGACAGAAAATGTCAAATAGTCCATCAGCTATTCCCTCAGTGTTGTCATGGAGATTATTTTACCATTATTACTTACTTCATGTATTGTCAAGTATAAATGTCAGTTACTGGTATGACTAGATTAAGGAAGAAAATATTTCCAGCCCTGTTATCATCACACTGCACAATTTATCTTATTTATAGAACTCATGGCCAGATGCTGAGTCAATATATGTTCCTTGTTGTATATGGTGAATATTATTTTTATTTATTAATCATAATCTTAATTTAATTCACTTAATTTAATTCGCAGAATTAGGGAGGTCAATTAACAAGAGATGAACAAGGCAGTCTTTCTATCTAATATTCTGTCCATCTAGCTACCAGACATAAATTCTTACCCTCCCTAAGTCCCTTTCCCTGCAAACATTTTATGTTATTTATGTGGTAATCACTTTGGAGATTTATGAACATAGTATGACCATGCTTAAGGCAGACGTGATGTGTGCCTCCCTCTGCACCTCTGTTAGCCCAACACAACCAGAATATTTAAATTGTACAAAATTCTCCTGATAATGATGATGTCATTTGGGCTTTGATGATTTTTGGTGATACCCCTGTGTTTTTACCTGCATGTATGCATACGGATATTCCTGCATGGTAACAACCTCAACAGCCTGCATCAGCTCATCCACCCCGAGATCCTGCCTTCAGAGTTTGGGGGAATGTTGCCCCCCTATGACATGGGGACGTGGGCAAGAACACTGCTTGACCATGAATATGATGATGACAGTGAATGCAATGCGGACTCCTACAACACTCCTGCAAAGGATATAGAAAAGGACCTCTCTCCCAAATCCATGAAAAGGTGAGTTAAAGGTACTATTGTCTTCGACTATTGCCATAAGGTTAACATTTGCCTTCCTCGTCTTTTATGAAGCTGAAGGTAGTCAGATAAATTATATCTGTCTATTGTATATGAGGACCATTATTTTTTTTTTCTCTTTCTTAAAAAGATCATTGTTGATGAGAGATCATGGCCTTGATTACTACCCATGTGAGTTGTGAACTCAGTGCAACTGATTATTTCCGTGGTGCCATATAGGTTGTGTACACAGTGCTGTGTTTGGAATAAGCTGCTATCCCACCTCAGCCTACAGTACTTATTAGAGAAACAGTGCTAGCTGGAGTGAGCCTCCATGCAGAGGGTAAATTGGGGCCAGTTATCTTTCTAGGTGGTAATGTTCTTATCTTTCTCCATCATGTAGCCCACTGCCTGGTATCCACCAGCCTGTAGGGGCCAGGAGATTTACAGCATCTGAACCGTCAGTCACAGAGACTGTGTGCCTGAGAAAATAGGAGGAGAACCAGGATCAAAATCAGTGCCAGTTGTTATACTCGACTCTGGTAAACATCCTGGCACTTAGATATTCTTCTCTTTGAGAAGATACACTGTAATTGCTTGCTGCACTTTACCATTCAAAATAAAGTACAGGAAGAGCTTAGTTACCTCTCCAGTAACTATGGAAGCAGTGAAGTCATTAACTTGGGAGGGGTGAATATGATCCAACCTTGCCGGGGCAGTAGGAGAGAAAAGGGTAAGGATTACATCTGTGATGCAAAAGGTAGCAGAAAGGGCAGCAGAAAGGGCAGCAAAAGTCAAGAGTGCAGCTGATAAGGGCCAGACCTAGCAATGGATCAGAAAAGAACAAACAAGGCAGAAACCAATATATAAAGTCATTAAAATTAAGTTAGGATGTGCTAGGCTGGGAACCCAGTTTCAGGAGACAGCATGTGATGCAAAAGGGAAAGAGAGTCTGGAAACAGATCAAGCCGGATAAAATAATTTCAGATTTCTCAGCCAGGAAGATGATCTTGGCTGGAAAATATTGTCTAGACTGGGAAGGACAGTGTGGCTTAAAAGGGAGGTATTTTTGTGGCAACAGAGGAGGAAACATAAGATTGCTATGAGAAATAAAAAAAGAAAAAAATCAATAAAGTTTAAGGATTTTATGTTGAAAAAAACCTACACTGCATTGAAAGTTGGAAATACCAAGAAACTGAATAGGAATGAGCTAGGATAAAAAGTTTTAAAAGGTTCTGAAACCATATGACAAGGGTGCTGGAATGGCTGCAAACCTGGTCTCAAATTCCCAGTGAGGGAGCTTTGGCCATAAATTCCCAGAGCCTCCAAAATCCCCAATGCCCAGATATATGAAGCTAGAATTATGTAATTAACACAATTAATGGAGAAAATGGGACAGAGAAAAAGAGCCAGGGGAGGGGAAAGGTGAGCAATACACTTACATATGATTTGCATGTTAATACAAGAATTACGAGACAATAGAGAACTTGTCTTAGAAGAATGGAATTAAGGAACTGAAATGCAGAAACCTTTCTGCTGCAAAACGATGTTGTGAGAGTAAAAAACATCATCCAAGGGTGCAACAAAAAAAAAAAAAAGATGAAAAGGCTTGTGACAAGTCCTTTTGGAGCAGACCATTTGGAGCAGAGTTTTCCAGATTGTCCTGGGCAAGCATATTACTAAGTGGAAAAGCAGTGAGTTGACCATATTCTTTATTCTTTGTCAAATAATTTTTATTCTCACTTAACTTGTTCTTGAAAACTTTCATACAGTGTTATACTTAAGTGTAAGCTTTAAATTGGCATTCTTTCGGTCTGGGTGAACTGACACTGTAGGAGACCTAGTACAGAAAATAAGCAGGTTGAAATTTATATCTATATAATATTAAGCTAAAATTTCTTCACCTTCTATGCATTCTTTCTCAGTTAGCATGCCCTCAGCATCTGCTGGAATCCTTGTTCCCTGCTGCTGGACATAAAAAGTATTAAGTAGACCTACTGTGCTAGTACTAAGATTGACAGAAAGTCCCAAGACTTCAGTGTATTAAATGCATAGACTCTGTTAAAACACGAATAGAAAAGTTAAGATAAAACAGATAAACTCTATTTCATTAAAAATTAAATTAAACTTGGATTCAGGAATTAAGGGGTTGTTTCTCTCAGTTTAAACCCACAGTCAGTCTGATACCTTAGTGCAGAAGATTTTTAACATATAAAAAACCATTACTAAATCAATGAAAAGTGCTTAGCTTAGAACAAACTTCACAAGTGTCTAGCAGATCTTCAACAATTATCTTTTTTTTTTCATACCATTTTAAAATTAGTTTACTATCCTGAAAGAATGTCCTTTTAAAACCAAAATCCTACTGAGAATTCATTTCTTTCTTACTTTTTTTTGCCCCCAATGTGAACCACTGATGTTCCTCCAGATCTCCTTGAATTGTTGGTGAATTGGATGACCTCAGGTTGAAAGGAAGGTTGATTGGAGAGAGGATGGTGGAGATAAGGCAGAAGTAATGCCACCTGTAGCACAGACCACTGGGGAGAACTTGTTTATATCATCTGGCAACATTGCAGCTGTCTCAACAGTCAGATTTTGCCTGTGGCTGTGCTCACCCATGGCTGTCATCCTGAGGCACCCAGCTGGAGATCTGCATCCTCTTATCACCTAACCCAGCAGGGCAGATGTCTGTGTTGATAAACTTTGCAGAGGAGCTGTGATTTGGTTCCTCACCTCTGCTGTGGGACTTTGTTACTGTCCCACTGTGTTTCCTGAGAATGTATTCAGTAATGTTTGTAAAGTTATTTGGGAGATGTAAGTAGAAGAGAAGGAAATACAGACTTAAACAAATGTTTTTCCTTTCCTTGCCTTCATTTGTGAATTGCTGCAGAATGGGATGAAGGATGACAGTAAATTTCTATTTAAAACTGAGTGCAAACTATTTCTCCTTCTTCTTCAAGGCATTTGGGCACCAGAGCTTACAAACCATTGTGATCAGGATCAGGTCAGTTTTCACACCTGCCTGGATACTGGGGATTTTGGAGGCCCCAGGAATTCATGCTCAAAGCTTTCTCCCTGGGAATTTGAGACCAAGTCTGCAACCATTCCGGCTCCCCTTCAGTTTTCCCCAGATGAGAACTGGAAACACTGCCTGCTCAGTCAGCTGAGGAAAAGGCTCAGTTTTAGCACTTACATCCAGTTGGCAAACCTTTGAAGTTAATTTGCTTCCACAGCAATTTTTATCATGATGAACTGGATTTTCCCTGAGTGCAGCTTCCCACCAGCAAATTTTCAGTCAGCTTTGCACTGGCACTCTACCTTATGAAGATTTTAAAAAAGCATTTTTAATTCAGCGGTTTAGTTTTCTGCCTGAGGAACTGACTAGTGTTCAGCATGAGTATTATTGTACATTCTTAATTGAAAAAGTTTAAATTATGCTTATCACAAGAGAGATGATCATATTTTTAAAGCTAATTTTCTTGATTTTTGTATTAGTTTGAGAATGTGATAAATATTATTAGAAAATATCCTTGTGTCTAAAATTTTCATCTAGGCTTTAAGTCAGATGTTTTTTCTTGTGTTCTTGTAAGTTTTCTTTAGATTTTTGTGAGAAAGAGCTCACCAGCCTCATTGATTGGTTTCATTGGATGATGCCAGGTTATAAGAGTGGGGGATTTACTCTATATGCTTAGCTTAGGAAAGGTTAGAATTTGTAAAGGTTTTTCTTTGTACTGTAACCCTCTAAATGGGCAAATCTGTAGCAATGCTGCAGGCACAGTGTGCTTCCACTGATCAAAAATAGATGCCTGCATTGTAGAGATGTGCACATGCTCTTTAGTCATCTTAAATCTTCTTTACAGAAAAAAATAGGCATTTCCTGTGTGAGATTCATCTCACTAAAGGAAACATCTAACAAGGGTTGCATTTACTGGACCCCAGAACTGGCTGCTTTTTGATGAGCTGAGCCGTAGCTGATGTGAGACCCCATCTTAACGCTTCAGGTTTTGTTTTCAATGGAGCATTTTAATTTTGCTAGAGACTGGGTTTTCCTCTTTGTCCATCACATATGGCTGTTGCAGGGTACTGGTACCATGTTATGCTTCTGGGCTGAATCAGAGAATCTAGAGAAATTTTACAATCACCACTGAATTTGCCCTGATCACCCTTCCCCACCCTGTTCAGTTGAGCTGAAAAGTGAGTTTGGCACATTTGTTCACTGCTCCAGAAATCCTGCTAACCGTGGCGCTGTTCCCTAGGTTTGGCTTAGGATCTTGCACTGTTGAATTAAGGTGCTATTCAGAAAAGGAGCAACTTGTGCTTCCAGCTAGCACATCCTGCTAATTGCAGTGTGTGATCAGCCAGCTGGGTGGCTGAATTGTACCTTCTTTGCCAGCCCAGTGCCATATAACCTTCTGGAGAGATGGTCAGTGCTTAAGTCACTACACAGGACAGCTTAGTCTGGTCTTGTGTGTGGAGGATACTCCCTGCCTCATGATTTCACTGAAGAGAGGATCCACTTTATTCCACCTTTTGCTCCTATATTCACAAATCAGTGCAGAGCCCTTTAAAGCCCTTTTATCCCTCCATGAGGGTGTTTCCTGATGATTTGCAATGATAGATGCTTGGCTAATGCTGTACCATTATTTTTAAGCCCTGACAGAAATTAAAATAAACAAAAGCAAGCTGAGGTTTACCCTCATTTGTCTTGATCTAGAAATGTCAAATAAACATGTTGTCCCTCTGCAGGTCTCAGTCAGTTGTGGATCCTGGGGTGCTGAAACGCATGGATAAGAATGAGGAAGAAAACATGCAGCCTTTGCTTTCACTTGACTAACAGTTTTTGAGCATTGGACATGAACTGAGTTGGAAGGCACTGCCTCTCAGCAACAAGCAAATCATTGGGAAAGAGTGTAACAGCTGGAATCCTATTTACTCATGTTAATGTAGCATAATGGCAGCAGGTTTTACTATTCTGCCTGAATTCTGGATGCCCTTTGGTGAAAAAGAAGTGGAGAAAAAAAGAAAATTAATTTAAAAGAAAAAGAATCAATAATTTATTCTGTAAGTGCCAACTCGTTTGTAAATACAATATAATCCTCCAATTTTACTTTGTAAGTTATGGTAAACAAGTGCTATGGAAATAAGTGACTATTAAATATGTCAGTGAAGTGCACCATAAAAAAGAGAAGAAAACGTGTGTGTTCTCACATGCACACACACACAGAAACACATACTGAACAAAGAAAAATATCCAAGGCAATTAAATATTGTCCTTCCCATGAGAAGCCAACTAGTACATTGACTACTGGTTTTTTTTTCTGCAATGCTCACATAGTGTTGTGCTAAGAGAAAGAAGGAATATAAGAATTTGGGAGATGCTGTAATCAGTGGAATGTTTCCTTACTGTAGGAATTGGTTTAACAAATAACCCTGGGGCTTAGGATTGTGGTTTAGCATAAACCATGTGCATTGTGAGAAAGATCACATGTGAACTGGAATCAACTCTAGGACAGCTTTTTTGTTTAGCTGTATGGGTCTCTGAGGTTTCTTCCTAACTTTTCATTTACACAAGTAAGCTGGCTTGATACTGTAATCTGGGTGTTGTAATGTGGGACACATTTGAGTTACTTCTCTTGCATTTTGGGTGCACATCAAGAATTTGTCCAGAATTCTGTTCTCCCTTGGAGTGAGACATTAGTCCTCTAAATACAGTGTAATAACCAGTAACTGAAAGTAAAGCCTGGCAGCTGAGGTTAAATCACTGAATCCTGTGCACTGGGAGACTGCATACATATATATATTTTTACCAATCTCTGACAAGCATACAAGGTGACATTGCTAGATAAATATATTTCATTGAAGGTTTATACAAGAAATCATACTTATTCAATGTACTTAGATATATTATAGATTGTATATTGAGACACTGTCATTATTAATATAATAAATTTTCCATAGATCAGCAGCATTCCACTCCAAGCAAGGATTAAAATGAGTAAGTTGTGGTCAAACATCTCAGCCTATGTGTTTAGGATGCCTTTGTTTTGGTTGTAGTGTAACTGTATATTGAACATGTGCCATAATACAGAAATACATTTTACCTCAATAGGGCAACAGGTTTCCCTAGGGATTGCATAAATCAGCTGAAACATAGGGACTGTGTCATCTCTGTGTGCTGGCTGATGTGTGTGCAGCCTGTGGTATGCCGAGGCAAAAATGTAATTTCTTACTAGGACTTAAATCGCCAGTCAGAGTGGGAAGACACACAGGGTGCCCACCAAGACATCTGAATAATTAGAGGCATTGTGAGAGCATGTCCAGGCAGTGCAGGGGTTAGTTAAGAAAACACTGACCACAGTGGATACGACAGCTCATGGCAACCATGCCTGCCAAGTGCTAGAGTTTAAAGCATTTCTTCCCTCACTTCAGTGATCGGTGAAATTTCAGAGTTACAGGTTGTAGGTCACCTCTCCTCATCCAGGATGATTACAGCTGTAAGATTTGGTAGGCTGAGATGAGTTAAGAGCAGAGAGTGGAATCTTGAAAGTCTGTCGTCTCGAGCTTAGCTGTAACTCCTGTGGTGGCATCTTCAGCGTTTCTCAGGGCTGAGGCGACCGACCTTGACTCTTCCAGCATCACCCTTGACCGGCCCAGGCAACACGCAGATAAAGCTCTCCTACTTCACAGGTCGTTAGCAGCGCTGATAAATAGTGTATGCCCTAAGATGCCATTACCTTGCTGGAACGTGTCTGAACAACTCGTTTCCTTTCTGCTTTCCTAATTCTGTATTCATGATAGGTGTTGGGAAATGCAGAGAGGAAAGATACAGAGCCTGAACTTCTTATCAGTCTGTCTTACAAGTTTTCAGTAGAAGAAACTGTTCTAATACTACTTCAGTGGTTTGAGAGACTTGAAAAAATGATTGGTTCTTATGTACTATTTTATTTTATTCTGTTTTTCACATTCCTTGTAACATCATACTGTATAAGTGAGATGTGTCTCCAGTATTTGCATAAGTGCCATATTTGAATGTATGTTATCTATTTCCACACTTCTGGTTAGTAGAATAGTATATTGTCACTAATATGATTTTAAAATACTTATCAGATAAACCTAAAACATCAGTAGACATTTTCTCCTTACAAGGGCTTCAGGATTTAGTCAGTACTCCACATGTATACAAGCTGTGACACAAGTGGTGATCAAAACCTTCATGGATCCTTTTAGATACATGGGCTGGACTTTGCTGTGAGACAGCAGAATGCTGATTTCAGAGTGCACCACCTGTCTAATCAAAAAATGCAAATCTGTTCCACTGTATGAAGCTTAAAATTTGTTTTCAAGCTTATAAATTTTTATTTGAATATTTTTTATTTGGGCACTTAACTGTAATTTATGTAATATTTTCTGATGCCTGATTTCAATTTTAAGGTAATGAGTATTATTACATTCTTTCCAGAAAGTGAAAGCAGGATATATTATAATTTTGTGTAACTGGGACCTCATCTTTCAGCAAGAAAAAAACTGCTTTTTCAATACAATTCTCTCTGTTAAAGAGCTGGGCTACAGGTCTTCTTGGTTGCAGCTTTTATTTCACTGAAGCAAATTCTGACAGTGGTAATTGCAATTGTGACATTGAAAAAGAATATGGAAATGGGTAAGAGAAATAAATATACTTTACCTGCTCTCAGTATTCTTTGAAGGCATTTCTCTTTTACATATCAGGGTACATAAAGGGTTCCACCTTTCTTGTAGAAAATCTTTATAGGTAGTTCAATTTTTATTAGATGAATTTGGACTGAAAACTTTTTCCAATCTTTATTACCATAGGAATTGCTGTCTAATTTTTGTAGCAGAATTGAAGTGCTAAAAACAGAATGCAGATGCTTGGGAGGAGCTCCTCTTAATTTCTTACCTTTCTTGTGTATTGGGTAGAATAAAACCTTGTTGTAATTATGCATGCTGATATGCATACAAAAAATATCCTGCAATATGAGGAACTTAGTGGAGAAACTGGATATACCTGTCCAACTATGTAAAAAAAAAAAAAAAAGGAGGATAAAAAAAAGTGCAAAAATTTATAGTTTTGAGCCTTTGCTAAGATATAAAAATATCCTCTTACATGATGACTTTTCCAAGACACAGATGTTTAAAAATATGTGTAAAAGTTATGGAAACTTCCATGACCAAAACCTCTTTGTAGTCAGAGATGCTAATAGACTCTTGGCTTTATAGAGACAGGTAATCAGACCCACTAAGCTCCAACAAATACACAGACTCCCAATAGTTATTAGTTGTAAAATAGTTTGAGATGTCTTTGCAGAAATGTAAATTTACTGTATAGCATATTTAAAAAGATGTTTTGCACTCTACAAACATGCCATGCCTAGTCACAAACTGAACACAGAATTAAAGAAAAGAGGAGTAAAAGGGGCCTCAAGAGGTCACTGATACGTGGAGGAGCAGATTCACTTTAATGTTGCTCTCAAATGTTTTAACTCAGTACCTTGCATGGAATGCTCTTTGTACAATTTAATCACAGTCACAGCCAAGCCTAAGGACATTACCTGACAAAATTGTAACCTGACAGTGTTTTGTTCATGCCTTTTATTATTTTCCTGTTCTGTTCGGGAAATTAAAGTTTGTCAAGCACCATAAGAACTATCACTTAGCATTACTTGGAAAACACTTTGCAATAAGCTTTGGTCATATCCCTGTTATTATATTGTTTCTGTTATTATTATTGATGTATGTATTTGTCAAGTTTTTTGATAAAGTCATGTTTGAAAGAGCATGCAAGAGAGAAAAATCCAAAATCAATCAGGCTTCAGGATTTTGTTTAGAATATTAAAATGGGATTTTAGGGAGATGCTGAGTTTGGATTTTATAATCTTTAATTGTCTCTGGGGATTGTCCTGCTGAGCTGTTGACAGTGTTGGGTTCCAAGACAAATTTGGAAGATAAATATCAATATGAAAGATAAGAGCAAAGGTCTCAAAGGACTGTACTGAATAAAACAATTAATCACATGGCTAGCTGGATCAGGTCTCTCTAAAGAAAGGTATTTTGCAAGTAGCTCGTGAGTGTGTACTTCTGGTGCTGAGAATAGTTCTTTTGTCCACAAACTTCAAAACGCTCTATGAAATTGAGAAAATAATAGTTATCCCATTTCTCGGGTAGCAAAATAGAAACACAACGAGTTAGAAACATATCTCAATGGAAGACATTTTTCTGTATGGCAAAGATGACACTTGGATCACTCAGTCTGATTTTAACTGCAGGAGAGAAAAAAATCTGACCTTATTTTGTGTAAGAAGGTCCTATTGTCGATTCACTCATGCCTAGTTTCATTAGAACACTCTACCATGAGACCTTTGCAAACCAGGGGTGAGTTGTTTTCCTGTGGAGTTAAATCTGAATTTAACCATTTCTGCTGAGGAAATAGCCAAAAGGGAGTATGTCCCCCAAATGAAATGCCTTTCTTCCCAGTCTGTTGTCGGGGAAAAGGTAGTTTGATCCAAAGACCCCCCAAAATGAAATCTGCCCCATAAAGAATTCTGAACCTGGTCAGGGATGAAACAAGATACTTGTTTCCCATTAACTATATTAGGAACATCAGCATTTTGTTTAGAGGCATGCTCAAGTGACCCCAAATGAAAAAGCAAGCCAGGTAGATAGAATCCCACATTCTGTATTGCCTTGTAACTTTGAATGATCTTGTGTGAAAAGTCTGTATTCAGCAGATTGACTTGGATGTTCCCTTCAGCCTGCATTTCAGCTTTCAGTTGTGTGGGAAATTTTTCCTATCAGCTTTTGGGATCTTAATTTGTTTCCTTCATAAGGGTTTGTTGGCACAAAATGGCATTGTCCCCTGTTGGATTGCACAATTTGCAAGTGGTTTTGTTATTTTAAAATAGCAATCTGTGCAGGGCTGGGCAGTGGTAAAGTTGAAACATGGGGCACATGTTCCCACCATTTTTCACTCCTCCTCCAGTGTTTTGTGTGTGTAAACTGCTTTGATTGATAAAAGACATGTGTTAACACTTGCATGACATAAATTTAAAAATAGAGAAAAAAGAGGTTTCTGCAGTGAGTTCAAAATCTGAATTGATGCCATTGCTGCTGAATCTAAAGGGGGTAGGGGTGCTGCCTACAGGTGAAATAGAGATACCTCGAAGGGAAGATGCTGCTAATTCCTTATGGTACACGTTTTGTTAAAATGTGGCCAAAGTATTTTCTCTGCGGGGATGGTGGTCAGCCAGATCTGTTCTTTCTGAATCAGTGGCTTACAACAAGTCCTCTCTAATAAAGGTATGACAAATCTTACTTTTGCAGGGAATTCACTTTCAGAGAATTGACATATCTGTCAATTTGCAGTAGACAAATGGCGGGAGTTAATTAGGATTTTTATTTGATATGGAAATGCTGCTGTGATTCCTTAAAGAGGCTGTCGCATTGTCAGCAACACACAGCAGTGCCTGAAGGCAGGCATCTCAAATCAGGTCTCTTGGTTAATAAAAATTTAAGGGTAGAGAAAATCAAGGGAAGAGATAATAGAAGATGATAAAACACAATAATTAAAACAAAAAAAAAATCAAAACAGAAGCAAGCTTGCATCAGTGGAAAGCTGTATGAATGGCAAAAATGATTTGATAGAATTTGCATTTACGCTTTCAAGAAATTAATCAGCAGCCTATTATGGGCAGATTTTCCATTTTTCACATGGTCTCCCATATGTGGCCACCATGGAGTTTCTTGAATCTTTAGAAAATGTTTGAGTTACCCTATGAAATGGTAGGTGCTGTCGCTGAGCTCGTGGACATGGTTTAAGGGATCAGAACACGACACCAGAGCCTCACCCGAAAATGGGTCCCAGGAATATGTGAGGTTCTGTGTCCTGCCTGGCTGAAGAAGTCATGGAGGGAGAGAATGAGAGGAGCCTTATGGCTGTAAAGAAAGGTGGAAGGCCTATGGAGAAAACAATGTTAGGGAGTTGGAATGAACTGGTTGACCATTTTAGTAGTGAGGGAGGCTTTCACTTGCTCAGTAATATAAGAGAGGGCTTACAAACCCCATGACGCATCTGTCATCAGGAAGGAGAGATGACATATTTCTCACTTTCCCACACAAACTCAGTTTCAATATACTTAAACCTGATGCATGTGCTAAACCTGAAGTGCCTCTGCTGCTGCTGTTTCCACAGTAGCTCCCAGGATGTGGGTATCGTGTAGCATGCAGGAGCTGGAAGGACAGAGCCCTCCAACCTGTCCATAGGAAGAGAAGGGAGGGATGTATTCTGCAAGACCCTGCTGCAGAGAAAATTCTGTGGGAGAATTCAGCGCTTGCTTGAGTTACAGCCTGCATTGCCCTGACATCAGGGCCTACTCTGTGGAAAGCTGTGAGTGGAAGTGGTGTGGGAATCTCCCCTGCAAACCTCGGTGTCTTGTGCTAATTATGCAGCCTTCGAGCTGTAGCTGGTGATCTGTGTCCCGTGTCTTTGAACAGTGCTGCTGGTGATGTTAATTGTAGCCATTAGTCACTCAGAGCAGAGATGATTTAAAGGAAACTGACAACTTTAAGCATTACACTTAATGCCTAAGAATATTAAATTGGTGATTGTTACAAGTAATGCCTAAGATTATGATAACTTAAAGACTTCCAGGGTTTGGTTGCATTGTATCCTTGATGGGACTTAGTATATAATCACTTTCCTTTAACTATGGTTGTCCCCGAGGTTCAGGTGCATCTTTGATGCAGCAATGGCAGAAGGAAATAATAGTAGAAAATGTCATTCTAAAACTATGAATAGATTACCTGACACTATTAAAAAAAATATTTCGCAGTTTGCTAGTGTTCAACTTGAGAATAATGCCTCTTTTAAATAATTTGCTTCTCTAGCTCTTTCACCCTATTGTGAAATATGTTCTGCAAAACATTCCCAGCTCTTTAGCCCTTCTCCTACCCTCTTGCATTCAACAGCATCCTGTCTTTTGTGTGTACTTTATTCTGTGAATAACTGAAGGAAACTGTAAAAAAACCCCAACACACTGATAATCTGCAGACTAGATCTTGAGGACCAGTATTTTAAATATTTCCCTTGTATAAATCTCTGGTTAACAGGGTGAAATGGAAAATGAGACCAAGGCCAACCTCATCATAGAGGAATAAAAACAAAAGTCTCTCTAGGAGTATAGATGAGACAGCTCTTGTGATTTAAGATGTTACCTTCCCCTGGCTGTTAGTTGTCATTCTTCACATAGGAACTACTGCCCCAACATTTAATCAACAACAGATTGCAGAAGTACTCATGTCCCAGTGAAGGCTGTGCACAAATCATGTTAACTCTGTTGATTCTGCACTCATGCAACTACAAAAGCACTCACATAATCTATGAATACAACTCTGTTATGAGAATAATGATTTACAGCTAGTCATGGCGACATATAAAACTGCAGATTGGCAATCTGTGCCTTAAGGCTCTTGTGATCTGTAGTACTTGCAAAGCAGTAGCTACTGAAAAATGTTCTTTTTGCATGCAGCAAACTACTTTGGAGCCTTATGGAAAATATTATAGCACCATATCAAAATTCAAAATTAAATTACACGACTAATTTACAAACAGTGCTTGTATCCTCAGGATAAAATTTGTTTGTTTCTCAGCTTAGTACTGTTAGGACTCAGGGGGTCTGGGATTTGTAAAGCCAGGACGAGTTTATTAATCATGTCGTTTCTCTGTAAAGTTTCAATAACTATTCTCTTTTCTCAACTTGTCAGTTTGAATTTTATTCTTGGACCAAGTGAAATGGTTAATTTTAGTCTGTTGTGTTCTAACCTGAAGTATGAAGATAAAAAACCTTTGTGAAACATCACTCTTTATATTGTATACTTAAATATCATCAGTTCTCTGTGATCAATGGGCTGCTTTGGAGAGTGCTACTACTTTAAATCATCATTGGTTATTGAGGAAGAATGACATTCTGTTAAATAAAATATGACCAAATGAAAATTAAAATACATATATATTTTTGTGTTTGTACATGGGAGTGTTTGTCTGGCTTCCTTGTGCTAAAACATGTACGGAAGACATATTTTAATTGGATCTTTTTTTTTTACAAAGATGTTGAAAGAAAACTGAGTGGGATATCAGCATGAAAGTCTGGTAACACTGAATATTTCTTTCCACCCAGCAGTAAATTTTAGAGAGTTAACATATTTCACATTTACAATACTATTTTGAACTCTGTCTTGGAAGTCTCTTTTGTCTCACAGGTGAAGATCAGGTAGTGATGCAACAGAAGAAAAGCTCATTTCCCCCTCAAAGATAATTCGTGCTCTCCTTCCTCCAACATTCTTCTATAGTGTGTTCCCTAGCATTGTCTCGTGTTCATTGACTTTTCTTTTGATGCCACATCAGGGAGAAGTGGTATTAGCTCTGCACAGAGATGTCCCTTTCTTTGGGAAAATGTTTCTGTTCTCAGGAGAGATTAACCAGGGTAGGATAGAGCAGGCTGTGTGACATTGGAGCAGTGCCTGCTGAATGACTGTATTTCATTCTAGATTTTGGTTTTTCTCTGCAGGAGGGAGAGACCCAGTAAATTACAGTAATTACAGTGTTATGTGCTTCTCTAATGTCATTTTTTTAGTCACTTTAGACACAAGGACAACTTATTCACCTCTTCTGTACATTTTCCGTATCTTATCTTTGGTTTACGCAGATTAAGAAAAGAAAATAGGCTGCAGTAGCTTCCTGTTTCACACATAACCTCAGTGGTGTATGCACATGCATTTCTTCTACCAACACTGCAACATGTTAAAAAAAATATTGATGATTTCTCAGCTATGTGGGAATATAGTCTCTCAGCTCCCAGGTGCTGCATGGCTGCACACAGTATATAAGCCATTGCTGCAAAGATTGCATTTCATCATTACAAGGCTGTACGAGCTACATGTCAATACAGCTGTCTGCTCCCTTGGAAATCCCACACTTCCACCCCTCTGACTGAGAGGAGTTGAATCCCCTACAATGGTATGGTTTGCAATGCCTCACGAGAGTGTTTTGAGTTCTATATTTTGAATTCATTTATACGTGGCCAGGCTGCTTTTCACTGCAAACAGTGTGATCCCAGTGTGTGCACCAGTGTGTGTGTGTGTGTTTGTGTGTGTGCATATGTCTGCTTGTCTCACCCCACCTCCCATGTTGGACCACCCTCCCTAATGTCATTTGTCTGCGGAAAAAAGAGGCCTCAAAGCTGGCATCTTGTGTTGACATGTGACAGAGCGTTGTGACGTGCTCAGGTCGCCTGGCTGGAGCTGGCTGGAGCATCCCCCAGTTCACGTGTGACTCCAGTGCCTTCAGCTCCTACCCGAAGAGAGCAGTCTGTGGGCTGGAGGACTGGGGGAGAGTACCAGATCCGCTTTTGTGCTGTGGGAACTGGGAGGCAATGGGGACCTGCACTAGGGCTGCACAGACCTTTTAGACGTGTAGCACCATAAAGGCAGGTAGGTGGGCAGAGGAATGCCTTTTGCTTTTTGCTCCCTGCACTGTCAGACACTACTGGTGGCTGTTGGGTCTCTGTGGGTCAGACCCAAGACACCACGACTGTCCCAGAGAGAGAGTCCCGCAAGAGACAGCTTTCGAGGAGTCTCCGTGATCCTCCAGCCACCAGGGCACCTCAGCAAGGAAATGCCTGCGACAGCAGGCGACCAGCTCAGCAGTGATTCCAGCGAGTGATTTCAGCTCTTGCCTTGCAAGGTGACCCAAGGCTGACTCAGAGACAGAGAGACAGAAGCTCCATATGGCAATTCCACAAAGGCAACTTTTACAGTCCAGCAGCCCTGTGAAGGGAATCCAGGGATGAAAGCTTCCTGTGTCTGGGGTTGATGCAGGGGTTGATACGAGAAAAGCAGGGGGTGGTACCAAAGGGGAAAAGCCAATGGGTTACAAAGAATATACATGGGGCCCCAAAAGCATGATAGGAACTCGCCATAACCAGAGGTCTGCTTCTTCCAAGGGTTTATCTCCAGGGAAGGTTGAGATAAGCTTGTCACAGCTCACTCAGAGGGACCTCTCTCCAAGGGATAGGCCTGGAAATCTTATCTGCCTCCACAAGACCCCAGGGTTTCTGTATGGGCAGGAGCTCATACACGACCTCCAGTCAAAAGGAGAATCTCGATGTAATTCCCATCAGTGTGGTGGCATGGTCAGGAGGGTGTGCAGGAGTAGGAGAGTCTTGTCTGCAGAATTAATTACATATCACACTACCACAGCTCTGGCTCAGCCCAGAGTAGCGTTGCAATGGTAGAGGGTACAGGAGTGGATAGTGAAATTGGGAGCTGTGCTAATAATTTGAATAGTACTGGCAGTGTTTACACAAATCTCTAAGTGTCTGTTGAGTACAATATAAACATAGTAAGTGTTTACAAAGCCAAAAATTCTCTGTGTCAGTAGCAAATAAAGTATTTTGTCTCATTGCCTGCGTGATTTTCTGCAGTGCTGTTTTCACTCCTATGAGCTGAGTAGCGGGGAAAAACAGCCCTTGGCCTTCCAGACGTGTCCAGATGGTTGGCTAGTCAAAAGCCCTTCCAGTACCTGAACCCTGACCAACAGCATCCTTTCCCCTCTGGATAGATTACCAGGCTGTCAAGAAATCCTCTTCCCGTCATCCATCAGCTTAACTGCTGAAATCCCTGGAGATGAGCTCCTGAGAAAGTGCCTATGTAGCAAAAATGTGTCACACTGGTCCAAATGGAGATAATATTTTTTTTTACACTATCATTCTCTTCTATCCAGATATTAAACTTTGCAACTTCTGTCTTTTGTAAAAAGACTATTGAAATTTACAGAAAAAAAATTAGTGAAAAAATGTGATTTAAACATAGCTGTTTAAATTTTATCTCTAGCAGTGGTAATGCTACAGAAAACAGATAATCATATGGTTTGATAGCATTAATTTTCATTTCAATTTCTGCAAATAAAACCATTTTTTTAACAGACATATAATTTCTTCTTCATGAAGAAGTGAAGTAAAAATCAGATTGATCTTAACCATATCCCATTCCTAGAATCACCAAATAAAGTCTGATCCCCATGAAGAAGAAGTTGGGGTGCTGGTCTTAATAAGATTTTTTTTTTTTTTAGATTTTGATATAAAACCCACAAATTTGTAAAATTTGAATCTAAATAAACACAGTAATGGAAAATGACAACATATTCAAAAACTTTACAATTGTTTCATTTCCTTTAATGCATGTACCCTTTTACAGTTCATATGAAGCTACCAGAAACCAATAATATACCCTGAAATCTGAAAGTGCTCAGAATAAAATGTGAGTTACAAATGTGCATTATACTATCAACTCGATTTTTTCTATTAAGACTTTACATTATCAGTGTTAGATCCTTTTAATGTTCATATGCAAAGAACTGAAGGAGAAACAAAGTGTCTTGTTTGCAGAAAAAAAAAAAGAAAGGAAACATGGTCCTGGTTTTGTTCCAAAACTTATATTTCTTGTTTTAATTTTTTGTATGTGGCTTCCTTTTCTTTTTTTAAAAAACTGTAGCCATGGATCTCAGCTCATGTGGTGCATCAGACTGATGCATCACTGTACAAGCAGGCTAAACCACAATAGCCTCTTAAGTTATTTTAGTGTCATTAAAATCCTTTGACATATGGTATATTTTGAAAAAATCGTAGACTAAAGTTAACTGTAAATAAAGATGCTGCACTCAAGAGAGTGAAGAAATGCTTGCAGACCTACCTATGAGGTGCATAGCCTCTTAAAGAGGAGTGGCTTGCAGTCACTTCGGGGAGTGATGGTCCTCAAGCTCCAGAATTAAAGACAGGGGAAAAGGAATATATCTTTTAGTAATACGACTTTTTACATGGGCAGATAATGATAGGACAAGAGGGAACAGTTTAAAAGAGAAGATATTTAGGTTAGCTGTAAGGAAGAAACTCTTTATTCGGCGGGTGGTGAGGATGCCCCATCCCTGCAAGTGTTCAAGGTTGGATGGGGCTCTGAGCAGCCTGGTCTAGTGGAATGCATCCCTGCCCAATGCAGGGGGGCTGGAACTAGATGATCTTTAAGATTCCTTCCAACCCAAACCATTTTGTGATTCAAAGATTTAGCCTACTGTTAATTTCTCACTATGATACAACTGCCTCATTATAAGAGTTTAGTAAAATACAGAGGAAACTGCAGTGCAGTGTGGATTAATTAAAATTCAGTCATTAAATGAGATTGACCTGAAGTCACAATACCTGTAAATAACATTCTCTGGTGCTTGTTATTTTGTGGAGGTTCTTGCAGAAGTTTTCAGGGAAGGTGGGATTGTGACCTGCTATCATTTTTTCTTCTCTTCTTTAAATTCTTTCAAGTTCATTGCCTTTAAATTTCTCTGCTGATATCCTGCGTTATGAAAGGAAGCAGGTGGGCCTATTAGAGAAGAATTTCTTTAGTCTTCATTTATTTCCATTTTCCTGTTTTCTAATTTTATTTTTGATGAGGTGATTTTTATGTGTAGGTTTTTGGTGTGGTTTTTTTTTTTTCGGAAGGTGAGTAGATGAGTCCTTCTTTCTGCTACAAGGTAATTCATCAAATGATGTTTTCATAACCCTGCAGCTAACAAAAATTATTTTTGACTGTCTATTCCCCCAAGTTTATTATTCAAATATTTGCTGCTTTTAATGATTAAATATAAGCATCTTAGAAATGCATAATGATGCCAATTTTCTGCCTAGTTTCCCTTTCCTAGAAGCACCTTAACAGTGCAATATAAAGCTCAAGATGACAGCAATTTACATCTCTGCAGAGACAATAAAATGCAAATAATGGGGTTTATCTTGAGTATTTTCCACTGGAAAGAGTTAGTTTAAACCCCGTCTTTATTTTCATACATGGAAAAAAAAAGCACTAGTAAGATGACCGCTGTTTATTTATTTATTTATTTACATTTTAAAGCTCAGATAAGAATTTAACTACTACAAAAGGCTATTATAGAAAGTTTTGTCTTGGTTGGGTGCCACAAAATGAAGAGGCGCCTGCCTGCTGCCTTTCACCACTGCTTGTTCACAGAGTGATATTTGTGGGTTTTAGATTGCAGAAGTAAGTTTGTGTTTGGCTGAAGTAATTAAATAATGAGAGGTCATAAAGCCCAGTTACAGCACAGCTCCTTGGTTTGTATTTCAGATATGGAAACTTCTTCTTCATAAATTATACTTTATAAGGGTTTTAGTTTCCATGGGATTTTTGTCACATAGCTTCACTGAACAAAACTGCTGCACCCTAGGGAGAAAAGTATCAGTGCCATCAGAGAACTAATTTTGGGAAGGTAGAGAATAAAACTGTCATCTTTTCCAAGCTGAGAGAGTTTCCCAAGGGCCTTTTTATTTTGTGAGGAAAACTACCAGAGGCTAGTAGCAGTACTGGTATTGATTTTAATGTTCAAGTTTGCAGTCATTATTTGCAAGAGCATTTTGATTAAAATGACCTGTCTTTGATTTTCCTTCTCCAAATGGCTTTGATTTTAAAATTGATTTTCTGTCTGTTCATACCATATAACCAAAACAGTTGTGTTTTTTTTAAATCAAGCCCACTATCTTGATTATTAAAGTGATATGAGTCTGAATGATTAGCGTTGCATCTTTTAAAGGAAGTTTTGTTCTCAGGTCCTGTTTGGTTCTGTGTTCCATTTGCCAGACTACCACAGTTTCCCATGGAAATTAATTGAATGTTCTTTGTTGCTTGACTTCTGTCACATAGTCATAAATTGCAAATACATATTGGTTCCTTTAACAGATGAACTCAAATAATATTAAATAGCCTAAGAGAACAATAAAAGTCACTTACTTTCTGATTTACTGAACTAGAAAAATAATCACGTCGTTAACTCCCATCTTAAAATGCAAGACTAGTCTTCTGAAAAGTTTAGTTAATGTTTGCACCTGCTCTATAAATTTAAGCAACGTACTCCTCAGCTTTATTGCCTTCATCCTCAACTAGTGAGGTCCATAATTCCAGGGCACAGAAGATTAATATCACCCTGTTCGGATTCCTGCATCTGTGTGATGAGTCAGACTGTGTGGGAAGGGACATTTTTAAGCTTTTGAATTTTCCCCATCTTTCCCTATTCTCCTGGGTGAGACTGGCAAGAATTTGTCCAACAAGCTCCCTTTTACTGAAGATTTTGGATACAGCAAAGCTAAAACTGTGAAACATTTCAATGTCATCTACGTTTTTGAAGTAAATTTTTAAAACAGTTTAAATACATTTGTTTTGATAAAATTATTCCTTTGATGATATGTTAGTTAAAACAACAACATAAATTACTTCTGCTTCAATTTGGATACTTTATTTTGTCAAAACCTTTGGAATGTTACAATTCATTATAATGTGAGGCAAGTATAATTTCAAAATCCATATACTGTTCTTATGAACTAAATTTTCTTTTTTTATTTTTTGTTTGCATCAGCATCTCTTGTTTGCTGTAGGTGCCTTTCAGAAAGGTCATGATTTGATTAGTGTGTGCCTCCGGCCCTTCAGAATCATATTCTTCCATTCAAAGCTTTATTTTTTTTTCTTTTCATCCATCCCAAAGCTTCTGCCTCATCCTCTGTCACCTGATGACAGCCAAAGAGATCTTCTGAGGTGAATATTAAATAAGTAAGTTTGTGGCTTTGTGTCTTTCTTTTTAAAATCCTACAATGCTGGCATGGATGTCAGAAGCACTTTCTGATTTTGCACTTTCACATGTGAAAACCAACCCATTTCTCAATACTGTAGATGGACAAGGAATTTGTGTATCAAGGAAGCAAAAATAACCACACTGGGGGGGTGAGGGGATTGATAAGAGAGAGGGAAAAGTGAAGATCTGGAGGCGACAGTGATCGCAAGGAAGCTAGGATAGGCATTAGGATAAATAATGCCATGCTCAAAGTATTATTACAGCCTGTAATGGTTTCCTTTCCTTTATGATCAGCTCCCAATTGAAAATCTCTTTAGCAGAGAGCACACCATGTTATTGCGTTATTTTTTAAAAAAATTGTATTCTCTTTGCAGCATTATTGACTGCCATCAACAGTCAGTCTAGAATGTACAGTTCTGTGTTTGCTTGCACAGAGAGAATGCAATAAAACCAAAAATTTTTAATAGAGTGATGACAAAGATGATGTAATGGTATATGCACATGGAGAGCAAATATGCTAAGACAGTTCAGCCCTGAAAATAGCCAGTGGGGTTTGAGGTATGATACAAGCCTAAAAACTCATGAGGGTTTGAAGAAACTGAATAGTCTTCTGTTTTTTATTTTTTACATGAGCAAAGAGTCACCACACAGAACTATCAGGCTGCACATTCAGGATGCATAAGAGAAAACGAGTCTTCATTCACCCTCTAATTAAAATATTTTCATCATTACCACAGAGCACTGTAGATGCTGAAAATATATATGACTTCCAAAAATTTATTCATAAGACGATTATTTATTTAGGGTCATTAAATACAAAAGGAGTATGTCTGCTCTCTCACGAATATCCTGAGACACAGAGCTTCAAATATTCTGACAGTTCATCATGATGCCTTAAATGGCTACCTAGAAACAGAGACTAGACAGGAATAAAGGAATAAAGGAGGTATTTGTTTGAAAGGCCTTCAGGTGCACACTTTGGGCTCCAGAGGGTTCTCCCTCAGTGGATCCCAAAATGAACGACAGGTCACGAGTTCTTCACACTTTTATATCAGCATAAATTCACCAACCAGAACCCAGCCAGTGATGTAATTTCCCAAATCTTGCCCCCCTCTCCCCAAGATCATGGTTTACAGTTCTTGTTCTGGGTGTCCTTGGAGAGCAAGTTAGAGATTTTTTTTATGTCTATCTTAGCAGCATAAGAGAGCAGCACTTAACAAGCTACAGGAAATTTCTGAGTTACATTAGCAGTACAGGATTTGAAAAAAATATAAAAGTTAAAACCTAAGGCATCAACAAGGGGAACATCCATTCCTGCTTGTAGCATTCTCGTAACCTTCCTGGGCATTAGCTGTTACCCACTGTCAGAAACTGGACTAAGCAGACCTTTAGTCTTCCCCAGTATGGCTTTTCCTGTGTTCACTAAAAATAGCTTGTATGCTACAGGTTTATTTAGTGTCCAACACTGTGATGGATTTGAGATTCGGTTGTTCTAAGAGCTGCCCTGTTTTGGGATTCTTCAAAGACTGTTATGCTACAGGGGCTCTCTATCATTAAGATAGATGTGGGAAATTCACCTCACCTGACTTTAGACATGAGGTCTAACCTGAATCCCTGCTGTGATCAGTGGAGAAGAGAATTCATGGTTATCATCCTCTCTTCTAGGGGATAAGCTGTGCATGGTGAAACACAACTCTCTATAAGGGGAGCCTAGTGATTAATTCTCACTGCCCTTGCCTGGTGTTCCCTTTAAAGAAAATGTGAGGGGAGAACTGGTAAGAAAGGGAAGTAAGTCGAGAGCTGTATTCTGGTTTTGCTTCCTCCCTCATGGAGTATGTTTCAAAAAAAGCAGGAAGATTTTAAAAATTTTTTTAAAGGAGAGAGGGGTGTATTTTCTGAAACAAGAGTGCAAGGGAACATCAGCTGGAAAATCTCCCTGGTATACAGACTACAACCAGGTCTGGGGTCCACAGAAATGTTAAAGACACCTTTTGTTATCCAGGAAGATCTTATTCTTCCTTTGTGAGTGTAACATGACTGCAAAAGATAAATTTGACTGGAAAAAAAATGTTAATTGCGTTATTGTCATGTAGTTTCTCCAAAATCCCAGTTCTACAATTCAGAGGGCTAGCTAGGGATGAGAAAAATGCATTTAAATCACTCCTGGTTCTTAAAAGCTGTATAATGGAAATGATACTGCCTAAGAATGATGTCAGACAGGAGGTATACACAAAGCAGAGCATCTGAAGGGCAGCATGAGGAACAGTGGGCTGCTATTGCTCAGGTTCAGAGGCACTGGACTGTCTATCTCCTGGTGGTTGAATTAATTCACAATAGAGTTGTATCAGATGTATGACACATTATTTTGAGTATTGTTTCTGTGTTCAAAATAAAATCATCTGGCTTTCTGCCATTTTGAAACATGTTTGTTACCTCAATGTTTTTCCTATCACCAGGGAAAAACAAATTCCCAAATTCTATCTGTGTTTATACCTCCACTTACCCCTATACCTTCAACTATCGATGTATTATTTCCAAAGCTGAAAATCATTCTCTTCAATTCCTCTTCATCTGCATCTATAATAGGTCATTGTTTCTTCATGATGACACTTAAATTGCTCACCACTCCTTCTTCAGACAAATTAAGCATACCACAATGCTTTGAAGATTGTGGTTCTTCATATAATCCATGCTCCAAATGCTATGTTTTTCATTGTTAATCTGTAGGGAACTGCTTGCTCTTAAAGTGTTTTGATGCAAAAATACAGCTGCTGGATACTTACATGAAGAAGAACATATAATAACAGCAACTGACAAATACTGCTTGAGTCAAGATGGGTGGCATTCATCTGACCAACCTTCATTTACATCTGGCCTAGCTCTGTACACCCTTGTCAATAAAGAGGGTGAATTATTTCTAAGGCACTACTCATCCTAAAGCAGAAATCTTAGCTAGGGGAAACTTTTGGTGACTTTCAGGGGAGGCATAATAGCAACATGACAGAGCACATGCACTGTAGAAGCAGTCCATAGAAGAAGAGAATTGTGTCTTTTCAAGTTATTAAACAATGGAAGAAGCCCTTTTTACACCTTTTATTTGTAATTAAGAGGTAGGTCTCTAAAGGACAATACTTGCTTAATAAAATGTAGTTAATCAAGGCCTGCATTATCTGAGGCACTGCTGCCACATCTGACCTCTCCTTCACCTCCTTCAGAAGATGTGTCAGGTCATGCTAAAAGCACTGAAATGTGCTCCAGCTACTCTTCTGAGAGACAAAGCAAAAGGAATGGACTGTGATATGGCATGAAACCTTCCCACATTGATCTTTATTATGGTGAATGTTCAAATCCTCAGAAGTGTGAGCCATGTAAGTTCAGGCTTCCAGTACAACAGATCTGCATGGTGATGGATCAGTAAAAGACACTGCAGTGTCTCTTAACAAATTATGTCTCTTTACATTCAACTCATACTGAACATTACATCAGCTTATGAGATGGGTGTATACTACAGTTTGAAGTTTTTCTTCTTTCCTTAAAAAATAAAAAAAATCCAAAACTCGTCGGGGCCTGTGCTGGATCCAAGGACTCATTGCTCTCCAAGCAGTCAGGAGAAAATTATTTTGGCACTCACTTGTTCTGTAATTTAAAAAGACAACTAACCTTGTATGTGCAGGATTTAAA
Organism: Vireo altiloquus; assembly: GCA_013396875.1. NCBI lineage: Eukaryota > Metazoa > Chordata > Aves > Passeriformes > Vireonidae > Vireo > Vireo altiloquus. The sequence goes on from VZRF01002078.1 coordinate 108,696, forward strand.
AGAGTAAAAGGGAAGGGAGAGAAGGGATGACAGCAAAGTATTTAATGTATTAGGATGCCTATCTCGATGTGTCTGTTGAAGCTTTACTCTATCCAATGTTGGAAGCTGCTCTCAAATTTAATAGGTCTCTAAGCAGCCACCCACCCTTTGCCATGGGGTATTGAAAGTGGCCAGAGGCACTGCAAGCTGTGCAGACACAGGAAGCTGGAGATGGACCAACATGTGTATGGCTCTCCTTCAGAAAAGACAGGCTGCATAACCAGAGCCAAAGTCTGTGTATTGCTGGTGTGTCTGACTTTGTCTATTTTTTTCTGAATGACTGAGGGCAGCATCAGAAAATTTGAGAGCCTGGAAGCCAAGTGTGGCGTGAAGTATCCATCTCAATTGGAATCAGAACTCTCTGTGGCCTGAGTTTATTTCAGAATGGCAACTTGCTGCTCTTAGCAATTTAAAAAAACTCTTCTCTCTGTCATTCCATGAACTGTCTGAGCTTGTAATGTGTGGAATAGCTCTTGTCCTCTTGTACATCATGATATTATGTTCTTCTGGCTCCAGCCATGAAATTGTCTATACATCTGTTGTACATGTTGTATCATTATCCAGTTACATTTCTATGAAATGTTGAATGATAACAATGTTTACTATAAAGGTTTGAAGGATATTTTCTTGTTTGTTATGAGAAGTCTGTGACAGGGCCATCTAAGACTAATGAATGAAAAAGAAATGGTATCAGTAGCAGTTAAAAGGTAATTTAAAGAATTAACAGCAGGAAAAGAGAAAGCTGTACACAAACTACACATTTCAGACCTTTTTCTTAAACAGAAGTAGGTGGTAGCTTTCCTATTGTGAATTCAATGCTTTTAATCAATCACTCCTTCCATGGGAACCCATTAGAAACTAATAATAGCAATCTATTGCACCTCACTGATAGGTTTTGCAGCAGTCTAATCTTCTGGACTTGTGTTTACCAATGATTTAGGATGGCTGGCGTCTCTAAAATACATTAATTGGTTGTAGTCCTACTGTGTTTAAATTCTTGCAAAAAGACATTGTGTATTGATCATGATTTTCCTCTGGGATTCTGGGGGATCAGCTTGGTGTGATTTGGAGCTGGCTTGGTTTCATGCTAGAGGTTTGGAGCATTATTTATTAAAAATAAAACCAAAATGCATCTGTAAATGCAAGGGGAGGAAGAATTTATGAGACAGATCAGATTTAGGTAATTTTGGCACTTCAGACTGCAGCTTCAGGCCCTCTTTTGAGAAGGTCTGCATCGTGTTCCCCATCCCCTATGACATTGCAACCCTCTGCTTCAATGCATGGTCTCTTGTACTGTGTCTCCCAAAGGGATTAGTGAGAAGAGCAGGCTAGAGCTTAACTCTCCAGCTTGGATGGCATGGAGCTCCTTGAAGAACTGGGAGGCTATAAAGGACAACTCAAAACATCTGTTTTAAGGAGTGATAGACATTTTATTTCCAGACATATCTTTAGTTTTCGCTGTGATCATAACTTGCAAGCACCCATCTCAGCCTTTGGATGTGAAGTCAAGGCCCCCTTTCAGCTAGGTAGAGAAGGTCCTCTTTTTCTGTCTGCTTTAGGAAGAGAACAAGAGCATGTGCTTAGTCTGAAGGCATGTGTCTGCCTGCTCTCACAGATGGGCTGGTCAGGGGTCAGCTTTCTTTTCTGATACAGAAAAGACCTGAAGGAACCTTCCTGTCAAATTCAAGTGCACGAGAGAGAGTATAAGGACTGACCATGTTATTGTATTTTTCAAAATTTGGTATTTCTATATTTAAGAAGAGTGTTTTAAATATTACATATTCAAGCAGAAAGCAGGTGTACTTTTGGATGGGTACCTAAAAGTTTTCAAGACAGTATTTGGACATTGGGCATGAGTTCATTTAGTGGGAAAAAAGGTTCCAGTTAGCAGAGTAACAAGACTAATTTTTCTAATGGTGTATTTATGTATGAGTCTGAAATGTTAGTGTGAGCAGTCTAAACTAGTTAATTGGGAAGTTTTAACATCAAAAACCTTATTAGACATTTCTGTGTTTTCTAAGCAATTTGAATCTTTATTTTCAGTAGCGCTGTGACTCCAAGGGTGCTAGATGTATATTTAATAATTTTTTGTATTCTTAGTCGACAATAGTAGTTTATATACGCTTATTTCAGCTATGTAATCTGATGAACAGAACATGTTGAAGAAGGGGAAAATTCTTCATAGCATAAATCTGTAATGTGATTTTTATATTGTTGGTAGTAAGCAGGGGAACCTTGTGGGTCTAGATTTGTCATTGTTAGAAAGCTAATTTGAAGATTTATAAAAATTTTACCTTACTGTTTTACTATATAAACATAACTATTTTTTAAAATATCAAGAATATAATGGGTGTGGAAAGATTTATCTTGCTGAAAAAAATGCATATCTGATTTATGCCTGTCCAAATGTCCGAAAACATGCAGCCATACATCAGGCCTCATTGGTGAGATAAATACTTGCATGTTTTTGATAAGAATGAAGAAAGTTATCAGGCTGTGGGAAAGCATAGAAACGGGGTTGAGTTGCTACTTCATACTTGGGATGGGGTGCTGGGCAGAGCTGATAAGTATGAAGGAGCAGGGGCAGAGGAAAAGGGGCTCCTTTGCTGCCCAGCACTCATGGCACTCTCCCACTCCTGAAGCAACTCATAGGCTTTATCCAAAGGATATGACACAGGAAAACTGGATGTGATGAGCAACAGGCCATGAGCAAGTTTGCCATTTGCATGCGAAGATAGTAGCAATTGTTGGCAATTTCTCCACCAGTATTCGTGCTGGCCTCACCAGTGTCACATAACAAAGAACACTCTTGTCCTCAACCTCTGCTCCACTATTTGCATACTGACAGTGACTTCATTAGCCTCCTTTCACCTCATCATCCCACTAGAAGCTCACAGTCAGTTGCTAACTCTGTGTGGTTGTCACCAAGTCCCTCTTTCATACGCAGCATTTAATCTCACAGGCATGATCCAGATGCTTTTGTCTAGAGATACTTGGCATTTAAAAATCATTTGTTTGAGAGGGCCCAGACTGACAAGTTAGATGTCTTCATCATTATTATCTGCTATTCTGACAATCTATGTGTCATCCACACATTTTACCAACAGTGATATTGTGTATTATTAGAGAGCATTAATGAAACATTATTGAATTAATCTCTGTACAGGGATCATCCTGTTAGAATATTCCTCACTTCAATATAACTCTCCATTGACAGCTGCAATTGGGCATCTGCCAATTAGTGCATTCTTAACCCATTTAATGTGTTCTCTACTGGTGTATAAGAGACTAATTTTGTAATAAGACTCACATGTGGCAGTAAATCAAACACCTCATGAAAGGCACATTTTGCCAATTACTTCTGTCAAAAAACTTAGAAATCTCTGAAAAGAAAACTATAGCTACAGTTGTCTTGGGGACTGAGTTACAGAATCTGAGTCAAGATATCTTTTAGAGAGGAAAGTACTTAAATATTTCTTTACGGCTAATTTCACTGAGGGAATTTAGAACCATGAATGTGACATCTAGCCCAGTGCAGTCTGCTTTCAGGTAAGTTCAGGAAAAGTGAGTTAGTATAAGGTGTAGCATTTCCAGGGGAAGGGAATGAAGAAAGCTCTTGCTCCTCTCTTTCTGACAGTTCCCTCCCTGAATACATTGTTTCGCAAATGATTTATCATAGGTTGGAGAGAGGTCTTAGTGCACTGTGTTGTTGAAAAAAGGAAGTGAGAGCTTGAGTGGCTGTGCAGGCCCTCTGTTGCAGACATACTTTAAAAAACACCACTGGCTCTTCCTTATCTTCTGAAAGAAAGGAGGCAGAGCAGGACAAGAAAGAGGGACAAAACAGGATAAAGTGCCTAAATTCTTCCCTCCTCTCCTTCCTTCCATCTCAGTTTCTGAATGATTAGTTTAGATGCATCCCAAGTCTTCCTTTGTGCAATCTATCTTTGGATACCTGAAAGGATGTCTGCACAGGCTCTTGTCTATCACTGTGCATGTGCAGACCTCAATCTAAGGCTGGCAAATATAGGTTTCTACTGGTCAAGCTGTCATTTTGCACTGGACTTTGGCAGCATTAATATTCTTTAAGTCTTCAGAGGGAGCAACATTATATTGCACTTAGCAGCTCTTTGCCTTCCCAGCCCTACTGCCAGAAGTGAAAAATCATGAACTCTGAGGTCTTCAGCCTAAGGACAGACTTTCAGTGCACTAAGGTTTTTGTGCCTCACCTTTTGGTAATAGAAGGAAAATCTTGAAAGTGTAATATGAATTAAATAAAAATAACATCACGTTAAACGTATTTTTTAAAACTCATCTTAATATGTGCCTACAAACCGGGAACAGTAGCTGCACCAATCTTAATAAGCCAGAAACAACTCTTAGGATATTCCATAAAATAGTGATATTATGCAAAATAACCTCATACAAGGAAAATCATACAGACTTTTGGGAACCATTACATTCTGTCTTTCCAGATCTATCCTGACATCTATACCATAATTTTAAAATGCTATAATTCCCTTGTATATGGCATCAGTCAGTTTTATGATCTTTAAAGTAATTTAATTGGGCAGATGTTCAAAGGTTTTGTGTTACTGTCATCAGCCATTCCTTCAGGTAATCATTGTTACTAAAGCTGAGAGGAAATAGATTTAAATATCATGGTCTTGACAAATTGGAGAAATGGTAAGAAAAAACTGGGTTGCAGTTCAATAAGCCTGAGAACAAACACTGCACTTACATGAAAAAAAGAACAGAGCACAAGACAGGGAAAATGCAATAGATAAGAGTTGCCAAGGAAAGGGTCAAGCGATGTATTATGAATACAACTGCATGCACCATGGTCAACAGTCCAACGTATCTGCTTCTGATGGTAAGCAACATTTCATGCCTAGGAAAAGACTACAAGAAACAGGAACGACAGAGTGCCACCTCTCCTGATGCTCTTTGTACTTCTGGCACTTGGGATTGAAGCTCAGTGAAGCAGAGTGACATCTCCAACATCATATTTTAAAATACTTAAGTGTAACTTCCAAGTTTTATTCAAAAATCTCGGGACCTATTATTATTTGTGCTATCCAAATCATCCTGTGGCAAAAGGTTTCAGAGTTTAATTGCACACCTCATAAAACTTAACTTTTGTTAAACCTCCTGCCTATAATTTAATTGTATGCCCTTTATCTTACATTTTATGAAAAATAATATACCATAGTTCCTATTCATGTTTTCTATTATTTTTTAATTGATTAAAAAAAATTATAAATGTTGCTTATGTCTTATTATCGTTATAAATTTTAAGAAGTGCCCTACTCTATGCAATTGGTCCTCAGAGACCATCATGTGCTTCTGAAAATTCTTGACAATTCTTGTCACATTTCTCAGTGTGTCTTCTAATTCTACTTTATCATTTTCTGATATCTGCTATGTGATTTCTATGTTGTGTCCAGAACTACACACAGCATTTGAGACATGAATGCACAAGGTTTTTTTTCAATGACAGTTTTCTCCCCTTTTCCTTTCTTTATAGTTCCACATGTACTAATTGTTTTTGTAACTGTTATTGACTACTGGGCTTACATTTAAAAGAATTGTTCACGCAATCTCCACAGTCTCATTTCTGAGTCATAAAATCTTATTGCAAACTGCTGCTATGCATACAGAATTACAATTACTTATCTTCATGAGACTTATTTTACATTTATTGTTTTCCCCTGATATCTTTTCATGCTTTATTATGAGAATCTTCCTCAGCAATTTTCATCCAGTTTAGCTGTGACTAACATGAATGTGAGTGCTTGTACTGCACCCCAAGTATTAGCCCATGTCTGGTTTAGAAGTGGATCTGTATACTTCTATCTGTAGTTTTTTTGTGTGCAAAGCCACTCACAATATAAGCAGGTATGTGTGCAGATACCTGATTTGTGATTACCCAGCTGACAACTTATGCACACAAATCAGGCATACACAAATATCTATATTTGCCTGTCACAGAAATTCTAGTCTGAATTAAATGTCCTCCCAGTTAAAAACATAACTTCATGCTGAACAGGCATTAGATGTATGTAGTTCAATCCATAAGTTCCAAAACTGAGAGAAAAGTTAGTTATAATCTCTGCATGTTGCTGCCGTTGATGTTGAATTGTTTTCAAGAATTTAATAGATTTTTATGGAATGGAGTTTGTAAACTAATTAATGCCAACACCAACATCATGGCCTGGACCTTGTATAGTTTTCAGACAAAACTGAACTGGAAAAAAAACCAGAAAAGAGCTTACAGGAAGTGCTGCTGTGTGTTATGTGGACAGCTGTGATTACCCTCTGTTCAATTTTATAACTGTGAAAGAATTACTATAGAGCCTCCACCTGAAATGTTAAAGGCAAACAGAAAACTGGGAAAATAATTTTCAAAAAGTAGTATGCCCAATTAGGCATGAGTTAGCTGAATGCCTGACTGCACACCCAATTGGAACATTAAATTTGTCATGGTTTCTTATTCAGTTTGGGTAATTGTGCATGCAAATGAACAGGTACTCATATAACCTGTAATTTCCATAAGTAATTGACATATTTGCATGTGTAATTACTTTCTTTGTAACTGAAACTCAAATTTTGACTATCTTAATGTTCATCCAGAGCATGAGCTTTGGTCCTTTCAGCAGGAAATGAAGTTCAGTGATCCACTGACAAATTGAATTCATCTCAGAAAAGTGGGGAATTATCTCACCAACCTACATTATCCTAAATTGTTCTCTTCTGATTTAGGAAGGAGGGGTATCAGACTGCATCAGCAGTGATCTGTGACAAGATCCAAGCTAAATACAAACAACAAGATTCTAGATACAAAAAGATTATTCTTAGTAGCCACTAAGTCCCTAAAGGTTTTTTTTTGGAAAGAATAAAAATGGGAATACCTGGTCAGTCCATCAAAGCTTTCTAGACTAAATATCATAGATACTATATAGGCATCTATATATTAATGAAAAACTTAATCTCATCTCTGCTGTGAAATAACCAGCATGATAGACATAACTCATGGTTATAATATGAACAAAAATTGGTATAGTATGCTCAAGGAGGACAAATGAAAAAGTGTTTTCTTGCATATATGAGATTACGTGCTTGGTAACATAAAGTACAAAGTGTATCCCAAAAGTCTCTGGTTAATAGCTAAAGAGGGAATAAACACTAATAGGGAAGAAACTAATAGGGAAGAAACACTGCAGGTATGTAGACAGATCTTCACACTTTGGCCTTAAAAACAAAGATGAAGCTTAATGGTAGGTAAGAAAAATGGTCAAAACAGAAACAGGATGAAATACCAGGTCTTTGGGACAGAATGTGGTACATGGTGGACCACAAGCTGAACATAAATTAATAGGGTTCTGCAGCTGTGAACATTGTGTCTGGGATGTATTGTCGGCAATGCAGCCCACGGGGTTTCTGTTCCTGTCAGACCTGTCTTGATGAGCTCCATTGCTGTGATTGTTACGCTTTGAGAAAGACATGAGAGGGTCCAGGACAATCTCTGGAAAAGGTGGCCTACGGGAAATATTGAAAAAAATGGATCTGGATAAGACAGAATAGAAAATATTTGGGACAATGTCATAGAATTTAGGCATATGGAAGTCTGCAACAAAAAATGAGAGGATAGACTGTTTTCCAAGATTTTGGCAGATAAAGAAACAGTGATAGGCTTTGTTTTCATTAAGAAATTATCAAGTTGGACATTATGAAACACTTCCTCCTTATGAGAGAAAGTGACACTAGACATAGCTCTGCACTGTATGAGCAAGCATCTGCAGTGGTTGTAAAATCTTAATTGCTGGAGATATTAAAAACTATTTAGCCATATGTCTTTCGTGAACGACACAGGGATAATTGATCTTACTAGAGCTGGGCTAACTGATATTCTCAGGGTTGCTCCCAACTGTTTTTATATAATTCTGTTATTTTATGGTTGTATTTAAAATTATGTATTCTTAGTAATTGCATAATCTTTAAAAAAAGCAGAATTGAAAAATTTTAATGGGCCGGCAGTACATAGTTTCATAGAAATCTACAGTTCCTCTTTGTCCTCTGGCCTCTTTATTTAGTGTCTGTTTCCAGAAAAAGAGTGGCTGAGTGGCTTAGTGGCTCACCAAACTTGTCCCTTTGGAAGGTCCCTGAGGAGAGTCTGGAGGTAATTTCGGTGTCTAAGAGAGAAACAATCATGAAGGCTTTAGTCCTCTCAAAGTTGGCTAATCCAAGCAGTCAGAGCTGTCAGGGTCGGATAATCCTCAAGGTCTCTCAAGAGCAAAACGTCTCTGACTTTCAATCTATGTTTTGTCATTTCTTATCCTGACTTCAGTCAGGATATTCCACAGCCTTATCCTGAATGTGGAAATGGTGCTAACCCCCAGACTCATATGCTGCACTTCTGATGGGAGTTCCTTCTAACTCTGATCTAGACACTGGGAACCTACAAACATGTACTGAGGAGGGAACACAAGTCTCTTCTCACAGACAGAGTCTTCCATCTTTCCTGAAATTTGAATCCATAAAAGCCATGTTCAGTCTCAGGCAAAAAGCTAGAAGAACACCAAAAGTCAAAGGTTTAATAAAATAGGTATGACATATTTTGATGATTACTTGGTTTAATTATTTTTAATAATTTGGTTATTTTAAGGAAGATTTCATTAAAAAAAAAGAAGATTTATGCTTGAATTTTATAGACCTGAAAATATCTAGAAATAGTAGCAAAAGTTTAGAGTGGCAATCAGTGGGAAGTCCACATTCCTCCATATTTCCCCACCTTTTTCACACCAGAAATGTCTGGGCCAAGCGGGCTGTGCTTTCACATTGCTTGGGTCTGTGCTGTATCTGCACCTGGCTAATGCAGATGGGGACAGATAAGGGGAAAATCTAAATCACATTTATAGTAAAAAATGCAAGCCACTGGAAAGACCCTGAATAGCAGCTAGAAGCCAAGCTTGGTGTATGCCAAGAAAAGAGACAAATCCTCCAGAACATGAAGGGATTATTTGACTACGCCACTCTTTCATGAAAGAGGAACATCAGCTTCTCAGATCAATACATGCCACAAGGGCCTTGCATGAAACATGCAGGAAAAGTCAGGAAGACAATACTACTGTTAAGAGTAAAGGTTTATATTCTCTGGGTTTGCTGTCTTGTGGGTATAATTCTGAATTCACTACCCCTGAATCTGATAAATAAGACTCTGCTTTGTCTTATAGCAAAGCCTACCTGGTATTGGGGAGTGAAAAGAATCTGAGTGAAAGCAGGAAACAGAGGGGACTGGCTCCAAGAGAGGTAGCTGGTGAGCATGGGTTAAGGTGTGTTGGCAGCTTGAAGGCATCCATCTCCGTCCAATTCCTGGCAACTTGCTCTAACGGCTGGCATCCAGGGATCAGGCAGGGAGAGGTGAAGCAGTCTGTATTAGCAGCCTCTGAGTCTGCAGAAAGAGGTCTTCTAGAAGAGATAAAGAGGAGCTCTGTCTGCTGGGGTCAGGCAGCAGTAAATGCCTGTCAGCCTAGTACATCACCAGGGCTCCCAGAGCCACACCTGCTGACCACCACGTACCTGCATGGCACACACTGGGAGGAGGAACCCTTGAGAAGGATGTGAGTCAGTGGAAATTAGTGGTTCTCTGCAGAGGTTTGCCCTATTGAAGGCTGTGACACAGTCAGATCAAGTAGGTGTCAGTGACTCCTGATCTCCCAGTGAGAGCTGTGCAGCAGAACCTGGCATCAGCCACGTTCCTGTGCTGGAAGCTTGGCTGTGGCTGCTGCTTCCTCAGGGAGAGGGGAAGGGCTGATGGCACATTCACCATTTATACGAATAATAAAAATGGCCACTGGTCTTTGCAAATTCAGATCCAAAGTCATAACCATATTATTCTAGCTGCATTTTAAAACTCTAAAGATCTCTGCATTATTAAATAATCAGGCATGAATTCACACAAGCACTCTCTTCAAAAAATGAAACAAAGCAAACTGATGCTGAAAACTCAGTTTCATAATTTCCGTGAGAGAGAGGTCATTTTATTTGGTATGTGAATGCTGCCATAATATGACCTGTTTACAGCAATCAAGGTTTTTCCTTGCAAGTGCCTCTTCTCCCTGGGCTAAAGTAATTACATTTAAATTATGGTTTTCCTTTCAGGATGCTGCAGAAGGACAAATATTCACAATGCAGTGGTTTCATCATAGTCACATTTCAGTTCTATTTGTAGCAATCTTGATTGTTTAAGGAAGAGCTGTGGACAAAAATTGTTCTGTCTTAAGAAAACACATGCAGATAACAAGGAGTTAGTGCTATGAATTAAATTCACTCTTGTGTCTCAATCTGTCATATGTATCTATATGCCCGTGGCCAAATCCTGGGTCAGGATTCTTGTCAGTCAAAGAAGTAGCATAACATGAGACCCCTAAAATTTCTTAATAGTAGGCAGCAAAAAGAAGTAGGCTGGGAAACTGTAGGTAAGAAGCATCTTGAAGTTGTCTCCAAAGGCGCCTTCACTTTATTTTCTATGGAAGGATTTCAAAAAGCACCTGCACAAAATACAAAGTAATATGGTTGACTTAAAATGTAGAATTAAAATTTTAATGAGAGTTGTTCTTAGATTAAAGTGAAGCAAAGCAGATCTCCTGTTTAAGGAAGTATTTTACTTATGGGCAGCTGATAAGAATTTTTGTACATTATATTTTTATTACTTGTGTAGCTGTAGATGGGACGGTAAGAACTTGAAGCAAGACTTTCTCTTCTGCCTTAATTTTGATGGACTCATGTTTTTATTAAAATGTTTCATTGATAGGATGGTTTTCTGAAGTACTTTCTTCGCAATATGATCAAAATTTAAGGTAAATGGAAAAGATCATTGATCTTTGTATTATGGCTAAGGAACATAGGTCCTCTCTTTCTCCAAATTGTTAGAATATTTCAGTTTGTAGGGCCTATGATGATCATCAAGTATTTTTTGGTAAGAGGTTTCCTGCTGTTCTGAAGTAGTGCATTAACAATGACAGTGCCAGCTACTGGTGCAGGAGGTGTTGGTAAGGTTGATGTAGAGACAGTGAAGCCCTGGAACAGAGGACCCCATAAAGCTTTTGGATCTCTATTGATGGAGTGGCTAAAAAATAAGACAGGCAAAAATCTGTTGGCAATAATCTAGGCACAGTTTGTCTTACCTACTCAAAATTCCTTCCAGTTTAATTTTTTGTTATTTATTGATTTTAACTACATATCTCAAAATGTATTGTATTTTCTTTCTTTTTGTTTGTTCTTTTAGTCTGATTTTTTTCTTTTGGCTTTGTGGGGCTTTTTAAAATTTTAGTTTATTTTATTTTAAGCTCCATCCCCAGAACTCTGAGAGCTCTAGCTGTCAATGAAAAAACTTAAAGTTCCTACCTTCAGAGAAAGGCTGGAATACTTGACTCTTAAGATAGCCTGAGGACACAACACAATAAGGATCTAACAATAAAACTCCATTCTCTGTGAACAGCAGAACTGAGGAACCCTGCTTTCCCTTGGACTCTAGCACAGCATTTCTTGCTTCTCCACCATCATAATTCCAACTCTCTGCAACTACTCTGTGTTCCCTACCACAATACCATCCATTTTCAGACAAGCTCTCTTTAGTTCAGAGTAGGAACTTCTTTTTCCGATCTGATCAAAAGATGCTGATCTTACCCAAGAACCCCATTTGTCAAACCTCTTTCTTTATAATGGTTCTTGGGCAAGCACCATTTGATCCAAAGCTGTGGATGTGGTGACTGCTGGTTGCTGCTGCTGCTGCTGTGGGGCAAGAAAGAGAAGAGCCAACCTGCCCCTGCCTTTCCTCCACCAGGTGCACCACTGGCACTCCACCTGACTGATAATATTCCCTGCGCATGCAGGAGCTTGGTGAGACCCCAGTACCTCTGTCAAAATGTGATTAATATAATTTAATGTGCAATAGTGAATCTTGGAGATTGATGGAAGGTAGAACGATGAAGTCTCAATTAAATTAGATAAAACTAATCTTTACCGTTTTAAAGATATTGCAGTTTTGGAAACCTGGATCATGGTTTTTGAACCAATGGAGTTGTCAGGTCTGAACAAAATGTGCCTTGTAATAAATGACTTTACAATCTACTGTCTTGCAAGCTCTGTCACTGGCTTCTCTAAATAAGTGTCTTTCTTTGCCAGGAATGTAATTCCACTGCTTCATTCTAACCTCAATTTGGAATTGTTCTGGTAAACTAATATATCTTTCTTTAGAATCAAGGAAACTAGAACTGGTTCCAAGTCACATAAAATAAATTATCTCAGATCTGATAAAAGATGTCCTGAAGGTCTGATTCAGAATTTAATCATCATAGAGCTGGATCTACTTGTATCAGAGGATGTTTTGGAAATACGCTCATATGTGTTTACACCACCTGCTTGCAGGAAAGGGCCTTGCAGGAAAGGGTACAAACTGGTACTGGTTCTTGTTAGAATTAATTTGTTTTGTCAGCTGATGTGGATTTTCCTAAAAAATAATTTAAATTATTTCTCATTGGACATAGTGATTTTAAACTTAAATACCATACTTGGAATTTAATAACCTGACCGTAGTTCAATAAATGTAGAGACTTTTAAAATATTTTGTGTGTATAATATTGCTTTTGATAACTATATGGACAAAATACTGTATTATAATGAAAAATACATGAAACATTCATTTCCAGTATGATCTTAAATAAATATGAACTGATGACTTTAAAGACTCAGAAACAATGCTCAGAAAGTTAATTCAAACATAATATTGCTGAAACACACTCATTAAGATATATTTTTTTATTTCCTTGCCATGATTTAATATGACAGGAAAGAAACCCCAGAGACTGAAAAGTAGCATGAGTTCATGACTTCTTTGTTTTCATCTAACCTAATCCAGTTAAAAGGACAGGTCTGAAAATCATAAGTCGAAGACCCAAAATTGGAGGATTTATACATTTGCTGGTGATCTCTTCTTCTTTTTTGGTTGCAGGTATAAAGTAGGAAACAGGCATGAAACAGACCTGTCATCGAAGGTCAGCCTGAAAATCATATTTGAAGACTGAGTGTACCGAAAATAACATTTCTTCAATGCTCTGCTTTTTCTGTAGTTAAACCAGCAGTAAGTGACAGTGGCTTTGACTGCTGCACACTTATCCCTAACCTTATCTTGACTTTATATTCTCAGCAGTATTTGGTCACTTTCAGACCAGAAAAAAGCTTCAATTCTTATTTTTAGTGAGGTTGGGATTTGCTACCACCACATTGTCTGTCACCTCCTTTTGGACTGGAGAAGTAGAAAGAGTCCTGACATAGAGCACGTGCCGTGGTGCAACAGTGCTGTTGTACAGGAACCTCAGCAGGTCTTCTAGGAAGTCTGGCAATGTGGAAAGACAAGATCAGCTCTTTTTTACACATTGTCTCCTTTCAGTTCTACAGCAGAAAATGTATTTCTCACCTGGGGCCGGGGGGGCAGAGGTGTCTGGTGCCCAGGGAAGTTGTGCCAGCTCTGGTCTGGGGGTTTCCAGCCCCGAGGGGAAATAGCCTTGAGCAGCCCCCTCTGATCTCAGTGCTGAGCACACTGTAGCAGAGCTGAAGCAGGGACATCCCAAGATCCCATTCGAACCAAGCTGGCATCAGTTTCCTAAGCCACTGAACTGCAGTGTAAGATGTTACTCAGAATCACCTTACTCAGATGTCAGATAAGATCAGAAAAAAACGCCAAAAAACATTTATACATGAAAACTTTAATTACAGTATTTACTAGAATCACTTTTGTACCGGCACTATCAACAATGGAAAAATGTGTCCTGGGCAGAAGCAGAGGTAAAGAGTCTGCCTGGGCTGCACAGTATAGACTTACTCAACAGACAGTGGAGAAAACTACAATACATCTCTTTCAGATGCTTGTTTTATAAATTATACCCGCTTTCTTTGACAATGCAGACAAGCTCTCCATTCATGAGACATGGCCATTTAGTCAGGTGAATCTCCTCTTTTAGCCTCCTCCTCTGGGAATGACTTTGCAAACTCAAATTCACCTGCACAGAACACAAGTTGCCTTTAAAGCCTGATTGTTACTGCAAGTCATGGGGGTGTTCTTTGAAATATATTCACATGCCCTGCCAGCAATGATTTTCTCCACTGCAGAAAAGTCTGTGCAGATTAAGGAATTTTCTCTCACAAAGGACTTGCAGAAAGATTTCTGGCATTTTATCTATCCCTTTCATAAGGAAATGTGTCAAATAAAACTCATATATTTGAAAGAGAGTCAGGTTTTTAGGGATAGCTTGCACTTATTGATATTTGTGTGTTCAGCATTTCACATTTGAAGACACAGGGAGAAGCAAAATGACAGGCATGGCTAACCTGGTCTCAATGCAGAATTTTTAAAGGCTTTCTTCTCCTATCTTATTTTTTACTGCAGTTATAAAATGATGGGTACTGTTAAAATAATTTTTGACATGGCCCTCTGATTTTGCTTCAGAACCACATCAACATATTGTATGGGAACCTGTGCCAATACTGTGAGGAATGTCGTTGATTGCAGGAAAGGACTCTTGTATCTGTATATTTATTTTTTTCTCATCACAGTAACACTGTATTGTTATATCAGATCAAAACACTGGCTCATCATACCCTACAGTCTGCCTCTTGCCCTAGCTTATGTCTAAGGGTTTTTTTTAAAAAAAGGAAAAATTCCATAATGCACCATGGCTGTTGGGCAACCCTACATCCGAGTTGGATAGATACAAGATTTCTGACTGACGTCTCTACAAGAGGTGTTTCTACATCTACAAGTATATTATCTGTTACTTCAGAGGCACAGTTGCTATAGTAATACAATTCACCCTTTTATATAAATAAATCCATAATATTTGATGCAATATAAGGCAATTAAAAAATAATCCACAAATCAATGTGAATCTGCAAGAGTTTTAATTAACCACTAATGAGAAAGACCAGGAGTCATGATGTTTTGCATATAGAGAAAGACAGAAATAATTATTATACTGCTCCTTTCTTTCAAAAACATCCCATAATTTTTATCTTTGTTTCTCTGATACTTGGTCAGGGTCTTTTGTTTACAGCTAAGATCATAGCAGTTTGCTGAATCAAAATAACATCTCTGCTGAAGGGGATATGAATGCATTACTGTTATGCTTCTGACCTTTTGCCAAGAACAAAAATACATACTCAAAGACAAAGAAGAACTGGGCGTAACATCAGGGTTTCTTTTGTAAAGTTTCCAGTTTGCTGAAGATTAAAATTTGTAATTACTCTTGGACCGTGTAAAATATTTTGGTGTGCAGATGGAAGGCATCACTTCAACAGGCCTGTTTCTGTGGAAGCTGTAGCTACCACACTGCGAATGGAGAGCTGATTAATCAGGGAGCTGGCTGGAAAGCTGTGTTTAGTTCTGCTTCCAGATCTCCCATAGACTTGCATGACCTTGGGTAAATCACCCTTGGTATATCCTTGAAGGAACATCTGCTGTTCTATGTGTTTCACAACTCCTGTGCAATGAGTAAGAAGCTCTATGCATCAGCTTTGTGTGACCTTGCTGATGATTTACTGTTGGTAGGATCTTAATTCAACACAGAGCAGGACCAGGGATGGAATTTAGTCTGGAGGACTCACAGGCCAGTTATGTTTAGGAGGAAGCTCTACAGGTGGTCTGGTACTACCTCCTGCACAGATCTGAACTGTTGTCCAAACAATATCATTTTACTTGGGAACTGACCAGTGAAATTTTGAAAATCTCTGAGGATGGATCTTACACAGTGTCTCTGGGCACCCGTTCTGATGCTTACCGCTCTGATGGTTGTTTTCTCTTTTTCCCCTCTCTGCAAATTGTGACCATTGTACCTGTGAGGAGACCCTGCTTTTGCCTTTTCTACAGCTGTACTTGAGGCTGTGGAAGATTGCAATTGGTCTTTGCTCTTAGTCTTCTCCAGGCTGAAGAAACCTATTCCCTCAGCCTTTCCCCGTGCAAGCCCTTAACCATGACCCTCCTCTGACCTGTCTGCCAATCACACCTCTTGTCCTGGGGGGGGCAAAACTGGGCACAGGGCAGCACATACCTCCAAAAAAGTGTCAAGGAGAGGGGAATAACCATTTTCACCAGCTCCCTTACTGTACATCTGTTAATGCAGCACAGCATGCTGTTAGCCTTCCTCGCTGCAAGGATGCACTGCTGCCCCATATTTGTTTTCTAATGTGTGTTTTCTGCAGCCAGCCTGTTGCTAGTCTGTACTGTTACACTTCCTTTTTCTGTCCAATGGCATTAAAACTTATTTTTGTTGAAGTTTGAATCTTTGATCCCAACACTGAGCTAGTGTTTGGCCCAGCAAGAGAGTCACCCATCTTGTAGTCTAGTCATCCAGTCCATATCCCCAGATTTTAAAGTGATTATTTTAATTGGTTTTCTGTATTCCTAGTTCCACTGCTGTAACTGAAAATTTTTCTCTCTGAATAAATGACAGCAAAAAAACACAGGGAAAGGAAGTTTTCCATTTTCATTTAGCAATGAGGAGGAGTTATTTTCATGCTGGAATAAACTATCAAGCAGAAGCTGTTCTGGACAATGTCTATAGAATAATATTGTAATTACAGGGAGAGGGAAATACTGAGTCAGGCTGACTGGATAACAAATAGTGCCCACCTCAGATAGTGTCAGAAATCACTAGCAAGGATGTCTGAGAAGATGAGAGAGGAGCGCTGTGCATCTGCACAGCCAGTCTGGTTCTGAGTCCTCCAGCTATGAACATCCTGGCATGTCCTAAAGGCAGAAGAATGATTATTTCACAAGTTACAAGAGGATGCCAAAGATTAAATGTCCCAGCCATCTCATTCACTGCCCTCCTTCCCTCTAGGACAGTTATCAATTTGTGCAGGTTACTGACTGGGCACTGAACTTCCAGAGGGATAATCCCAGCAGGAGTCAGCAAATTCAATTTCCCTGAAGCAGGAATGCTGAAAATTTTTACATGCAGTTCATTAAATTTTGTTCTCATTAAATTAGAATTCTCTTTAACATATATATTTGACTCCTATTGCTATTCATCCTGCTTTCTCTGGAGTATTTACTGGAGTCAAACATTAATTATATCAATCAATCAATGTTATTGATCAAATTTTCAGTGTTATTCCTACTATATATTTAATTCAGTAAGTGTTCTGACCTCAAGAATAAGTCAAAGAAATTTAAGAGCAGTGGTCTGTTCACTCTAAACGAAAATTAAGTTCTTGATTTAAAAGAGTAACTTCAACACTACATCCACAAATTTTGACCATATTTCTATTCTTCTATAATGGAAAAAGATTTTGTTTGGAGAGAACAATGAAGTACTTTTTCCCTTATGAAGGGAAGAACTTTAAAGAATCATGTTATCAGAGAGAAACTGAATATATAAAAGCACAGATGCCTGAAGGAAAAGGACAAAGGAGACAACCATTAAGTAATTGGATTAACCTCTATTTGGCCCTTTTCAGCTGAGTGAGATTTATTTTGATAACATGCTGTTTGTTTTCTTCCAGGTTTGCACACAATGTAGCAGCCATTCTCAAAGACCGAAAAAGAAATTGAAGCATGCATCTTAGTAAAAGTCCCTGTCTTGGTAATAAAATAATGCATCTTTCAGTAACTTGAAATATGGAACACAATTGTTCCAGTAGCCATAACCTGAATAATACACAGATTGAGATATTTTTTACATACAGTGTATTTCTAAATTCAGCTGCAAGGACAACCTCAGGAGGAAAGGAGATCTTCCCTCCTTTTATTTGAAAATTGATATAAGAATAAAAAAAAATCTATTTTAAATTAGAATAAAGCATCAAAATCTAAGACTTTGCAAGCTGGAAGTCCAAAGTGTCTTTAGTTCAAATAAATTATGTTTTACATTAATGTATAAAAAAAGTATTCACCAAAAGCTAAAAGAATTGATTGTGCCTAGATCAACTGTATTAAGTCTAATTTAAAAACAAAGTTATTTCAAAGCAGAAAAATATAAGAGTTTTGTTAGAAAAGATCAAAACAGTTAATTTGGACAATTTTGAAAGTTAAAACCCAAATATTTCCTTCTAATATTTTAGCTTTCTCTACAGATATGTAATTGGAAAATTCTGCAACAAGTATAGATGTTTTATAGCAGCGGTAGGAACTGCTTATTTTTCTCAGAACCTCCATCCTAATTTATCTAGTTTCTGCATATTTTGCTTGAGGAGAATTTCAGCAAGGTGCATTTTCCATTTCTGTGGATGAGGTGCTATCAGCATTTCCTTTGTCTTCTGTGAACATAGGTCTGGTGTGAGAGTGGTCCAGCCTGCGACCTTCAGCTGTATCCATGCAGATCACCCAACCCAGCCGTAGCAACTGCACCTATTACTATTATCTATTAAACGTTTGATTTGAAAGGGATCAAAGTGCTGTCTATGGGAAACAGAAGGAATAGACAGCAGAGAGAATATTGGGACTTTTGACTCAAAGAGGCAAATAGGAATGAAGTTAGTTCACTGCTAATATTAGAAAACCAGGGAGCCGCTACAGAGGATGGGATCTAGTTTCTCTCCTTGCCTTTCACTCACATTTAGTTGTGCAGTTATTTCTTTAGTCACGCATTTAGTATCTATTACTTTTAGCTCAGACTTTGCAAGGATTTTTACTAAGGGCTATACTTTGCAACTGTCTGGAGACTGAAAATGTAACAGAATTCAAGTCTGTGCTCTTTCAGAGAATATCCTTCTGGAGTGCACACACTAATGTTTCTGTATTTGTATTCTCCACACAGTAGGACCTAAATAAGATTTTGTTTAATTTGTTGGTATCGGACCAGCTTTTCTAAAGCATCTTCTGTTTCCTCAGGCCAATATGTTATTGCAGTGTACAGAAGGACACATGTTCCACCCCTTGCCTCTAAACAGCCCCATTGCCCACAGAGGGCACAGCAGCCTGCCTGGCAGGGTCCTGGCTTAGAGGGGTCAGTGTGGTGATGGACATTTTAAGTGAAGGACAATCTCTCTTCCATGCTGAATAGCCACCTGATCCATTTTTGCATGTTTGTACAAACTCCTGGATGATATTTATAGCCTCAGGAATTTGCCCAAACATTTTGTCCTGGCATTGAGAGTCAGAATTTACATGAAACTGTGACAGATAATATCATGGTAATTGCTGTCTTGATATCATGGTCATGACTCCAGCATAAAATCCTTTCCATAAACCTATCAAACTTCATCTTAAAAGCAGACAGTTGTTTTGTTTGGTTTTTTTTTTTTTTTTCCCCCTCTCATAATATGAGATTTTGAAGGGCGGGTTCATGATCCTTATTCTAATGCTGTTTAAGGTTAGTGATAGTGCCTTCTTTCAGTTTCCATTATGTATTGACAGTTTTCTAAGCAGTTCTCCTCCTCAAGATTTCTTGAAGATTTTCTTCAGAAGCTTGAGTGTTTAATACTGTAAGAAACCTTGTACATGACTGTTGTTTATTTATATCCTTTACAGTTCCATCCTCTTAATTGAGAAAATGTTAATTCCATACATAAAATGCTTTGAATGAAACTGGTGTATTTTTCTCAGCTAAAAGCTTTCTGCTTGAGTTGCCTGGGATAGAATTTCCATGAAAACCAGTGGGTCTGGATCTAAAAGATTATAAAATATCTAGAGATGCTTCCTTTGTGCTCTAACAGGTTTAGGCATAACACTGAACAAAGTCACTGAAATATTATAATATTCTTCCATTCTGCACCTTTTTTGGTAACACTTCATCACCAGAAACTGTCACACTTTCTGATTTTACACTGAAGATCCCATTACAGATCTGGACTAATTACGGATTCTTCAAGGAACACAAAATGCAAACCAGACAAAAAAACATTCTTAGAAGCTAAGCCCAAGATTTACAACTCTTTTCCCTCTACTATTGTGCAGAATTTCAGCTCAGAAGAAACAAGACAGTAAAAATGTAATTCAAATGCCATAAATCTTACAGGCAGTGCAGTTTCAGACTGAAGGATTTCTTTTTGCAAAATCACTGATAAGCCTGAAGGAAATTGTATGGACCTATGTAAGCTCTTCCTTTTGTGTGCTAGTTTGAAAAAAAAAAAACCAGTGGGAGATCACAAGTCAGAATTATAATTTAATAGGAGAATTAAAATAAATGTAATACTACAAGAACACTGACAGAGTCAGGATACAACCTGTTAGTCAGGGTGATGGGAGAAGTCCAGATGAAGTGGTCCTGGTGAAGTAGCGATCCTGTAGAAGGATCTGGTCCTCACCTGAAGGTCCAATGATAGCTCTTGCCCTCTGGGAATCAAGGGGGTAAAGGATCATTTTGCTGTTCCAAACTCCTGATTTTACCCAGGTGGGAATGCTTGGCTCCTCCCCCCTGGGCAGAGCATCTCACCATGGGCTGATGTAATTCTCTGAGCCATGCAGTGGGTCCCTGATTGCCCATTAAACAGAGATAGCCCCCAGAGGGAGTTATCAGGGATGAGTCATGGTAGGAGACAACAAACAAAGCCCCACCTGCTTTAACAGCTTGTGAAGATGATAATAGAATACATACTATTGGTTACATCTTACCTTGTAACCTAGGACACTTTTATTAGAAATGTGGAGCAAGGTCTGAGCTCAAATTGAAGGGAACATTGCTATCTATGTGTTTATGTAACTACCAGCAGGAAAATCATATAAAGGCTTCTGTTAAACAAACTTTCTTCTACTGTTCTTATGCTCTCCATGGAAGTTCTTTAATACAGGACCAACAACAGGGAGATCTCTGTCTCTCCAGTGGTTTCTTGCCCTGGGCCTGATGCATTAGGGAGTGAAAACATGGAGTTTTAGATAAATATCAACAAGCAGGATTTTCTAAGTTCGGGGATTTTATCAGATCCTTTACCTAAAGGACCTTAGAAACACCCTCACCATACCATTTTTACCCAGCAAAACCAAGAACTGGTGGTTCTAATTTAGAGCTGCTGCCTGGGTGCCAATTTTATCATTTCACTATCCATCCTCTTTCATGTTTTAGTCTGGAATAGGAATTAGTGAGTGAATTCACATTAGAGAGTGAACTGGTCACTTGGCAGGAATGAAACATCATTCTTTTTTTCACCCTTGCCTACCCTTTGCCTTCATTTTCCTTCCAGAATGCTGCTACCTTCTCTCAAGCTAAAGATATCTCATTCCCATCTAAATATAAAATATCTAGAAGGTACAGAACAATCTGCTGTCCTCAGCCTTGACTCAAGAGGCAACGGATCATTTCATCTGTTTCTGCCTTTGCAATGAATAATGTTGCAAAACAAGTCTCCACAATAAACTAAGGAACTGGAGGTTAAGAGTTGATTGCTGATGCCAGGAAGCAGCACTGAATTGTCTGACTGTTGAATGATTTATAGGGAGTTTTCATGAGGAAAGTGGAAAGAGTATTTTTTTGATAATGTGTTATGTATAACACATTTAGGGAGAGAATTAAACAGAGCAAGGTCCTTACTAAAACCCTGAGAGGGTCTCACTGGAGTAAATTTGGTTTGGTTTAACTCACTCATCAGAAAATCAAAAAACCTCTGTTCACCACTTGATGTCTCCCCATTTCTCCACTGCTTCAAATAGCAGAATAATACCACTTCCATTGACATTATTTCTCTGACATTCCACAGATAGAAAAGAATTGCTTGTTCAGGCAAATACCACGTCTCTGATACTGATTGCATAGTACCAATATAATTCAGCATCTGCAGATGTTTTCTCTGATTTCACCTTTATATGGGGCTGTAAAAGTAATTAGTAATTGGAATAAAGTCAGTGGAGTTTTTCTAAAATGACTATAAGTGTTTGTATTTGGAAAACACTGGTCTGTAAATTATGAGATATAGAAATCTTGTTTCTCCAGGACATTACTTACTGAATTATTTATCTTTCACCAGAGGATGTGAAGTCACAGTGACCCCAGTTTTCTTTTGTGAAAGGCTCTTCACAAATTACTACTTTGGAGGTCAGTGCAGCATATAGGTGAGATGCCCTAGGTATGTTTAATTATTTAAGTTAACTTTCATCCTCTTTTCTCAGCAGTCTTAGCAATTTTAATGTACATTTTTAAGGGAGACTCTTACAAATGTAGCATCTCTTTTTGCTCTGAATGAAGTGCTGCTTTCCCTCATTTTGAATTTTTTTTTTTACTAGTTTCTGGAAGTGGAAAAAGGCAGATTCATATCTTAGAGAAATCAGATTTGGCTTGGATTTAATGATAACTAATAACTGAATAGTACATGTGAGGAAAGATGTTGAAAAAACCCATGAAGGGGAAATTGACATGAAATATGAGGCCAGCATGAATAAAACTGCTTTTTTAGTGATTCATTTCAAAGATCAATTTTCTCTGCCCCCAGGAACTGAAATCTAAATCACCTGAAAAAATTTGGGTGACTTTTCAGCAAACAATATATAAGTTTTAATAGAGCAGGCAATGGATTCTGGGACAATTGTTATTTGCTCTCATAATTTTAAATCTGAAGCAAGGATATATTTCAGTTAGATCAGTTAATATTTCAGTTGAACAGCAGATGTTGTTGTTAGGAGAAACAATGTTGTCAAATTAAGAAGCTAGAAGTGTAATATTTGCTTTATAATTTGCTTTTTCATCTATGGGGAACTGCATCAGTATTTTTTGCCTAGATACCTTTTTATATGTATGTTTGCATAGCTGCATCATATAGATAACCAGTCCCTCAAACATCAGTCCTCATACTCATGCTTTTTCATTTCGGAATTATTAGCTATTGGATCATAGTCCCTCTGTGAGCAACCTTCTACTCTGTGGTCCTCAGCATCATTCCTCCCTGTTACTCCAGTCTTGAGGATCAGCTAGTTCTTCTTTCCTATCATCCATAAATTGATAATGTTATTCTTTATTAGGCTTTCTAAAAGTTTCATTATTACAATTGTAGTTATTTTGTCCTCAACAATGTTCTTTGGCAATTAAATTAATTTTGCTGAAGAACCTTCTTCTGAACCATCATTTCTCTAAATGTGTTCCATAGCCTGGCATATTGATTTCCAATGGGTTAATAAAGGGATCTTTTTCACACATGAGAAGAAATTATAGTTTCATTTTATGTTTCATAAAAGTTCTTTCTACTAGAAAATTTGTAAGGAAGAAATTCAAGTCCCCCCCCCTCCCCAGCACTGAAAAGATCAGACATAAAATCAAATAAGTATCTTTCCTGTTTGGATAAATTGTCTACAGATTTTAATACACCACATGTTGAAAAAATTGCACAATCCTGGGAAAAATATTAATATTCAGTCACTAATAACTAGGACTTAAAATTTAAATTCACAGAGTGATTTATTCTAACATGCAATAAGCAGAGGTATCAGAAAGGAAATGAGAAACCAATCTGATACAGTTACAAGCAGCATAATATTTCAGAAATTTTAGAAGACATCATCCTGCATAAACACTTTTCTATTATATATAAAATATTA
>VZRF01002078.1:132703-323191 GCA_013396875.1 Vireo altiloquus
TTTTTTTTTAATCCAAGGAGGTTATCTTACTGTTTCCAGAGGTTTTAGAAAAAGGGAAGAGAAATCAAAGAGAACTATTATCATACCAAATGCTCATATTTTCAACCTAAGAAAAATTACAGTGGCATAAATCTGTTTCGTTAACATGTTCAAATATTTTCATTCCCCACCAAGTAATAACGACTTAAACACCAAATTATGTCTAATCAACAGCTCTTCTGATTTTCACCAGCTAGCTCCCACAAAGCATGATGACAAATTACTTTTTCTGAAATCCATTTCTTCATACTTTAGAAGCTTCTGTTCTAGTGGTAGAAAATTGTACTTTGATAGGCAATAATACCACTTCCATTGGCATTATTTCTCTGACATTCCACAGATAGAAAAGAATTGCTTGTTCAGGCAAATACCACGTCTCTGATACTGATTGCATAGTACCAATATAATTCAGCATCTGCAGATGTTTTCTCTGATTTCACCTTTATATGGGGCTGTAAAAGTAATTAGTAATTGGAATAAAGTCAGTGGAGTTTTCCTAAAATAAGTGTTTGTATTTGGAAAACACTGGTCTGTAAATTATGAGATATAGAAACCTTGTTTCTCCAGTTATTTCAGTGGGGTTATGCCACTTTCATGCTAGCAAAAGTCCATTCAACTAGCCTGTAGCAGTCATACCTAAAATTTATTGGAACAAGCATTTTTTTTGTTATTCTAGAATAATTTTTTAAATTTAACTAGGAAGTTCCTTGTATTTTTTCAATTTAACCATTTATTTTGTTGCAGACTCCATAAATATTTTCTTCAACTGGATTTAAATTCAACCTTGGAGCATTTTCAAAATCAAAGTTCCTGGAAGAGAGAGGGAAATAAATGGTCTCCTCAATAGAAGCTGTTAGTTTGCCACTTTTTACCAAGTAAGGTGCTGGTGGATCAGAAAAGGAAATAAGGGAAATGAAATATTGTTAAAAAGCACCCATTGACAGGAATTGTTCAAGAAAATACCTGAGGTGGAAGGCTTCATTGACAAATAGCAGACTTGGCTTGGTTTTCATAAATTAGGGGGTTGTAATTTATTTGTCATTAATTGACCAAATAAAAAGAAAGGGAAGGTGGAATGGATTGATGCATTTGGAAATTGGAAAACTACCAAATTATTAAAAATAAATGGTAGCATGTCAAAGGTTAAGGCATTTCCACTTCAGTAATGTACAGGAAACCAAAGGTCACCCTCCTTAAAGAATTTTAAAAATTTAAACCCTTCTGATGGGAAACTTCCCATGTCATAGCTCAAGCCAAGTGATTTCTGAATTTTACCTGGTATTGCATTACCTTTTTTGACAAAATATTATTATCTGAAAAGAGTTATACACAGTAGATAGCAATGTGAAAACAATGAGGTAATAGCAATATATTATGTCATCAAAAATTTCCAGTTTTTTACAGAAATATTACTAAAACACAAATCTGCAATTTCTACTGACAGAGTGTAGCTACTAGAAAGCTTTCCATGAAGCAGAGTTGTATGAGCACTTTTTTGAGGTCAGTTTCTTAAGGAAGTGAGCTGATCAGACTTTATGACTGCTCCTGTCTGTTTTCTTTACGCGGTTGTGAATGGTTAGGCCAATTTCAACAAAGTTTTTCAGGGGACTTTATTCTTATATTGACTTTCTTCCAGTAAATGTAGCATGAAATCATCCCTAGGTGGAAGAGTAGTGGCCTTATTGGTGCTTCTCTTGGTGGAAAAGCATGTGGAGATGGGAAGAGCAGTAAGCCACCCAAATGATGGTGCAGTTTAGAACGTCTTCAACAGGCAGTGTCTTGAGCTCCTCTTAATTTGCTGGAACAACAAAGAGTGTGCCGTGGAGTTAGGTCAAAGGGAAGAGCTCATGACATTGTGGAAGTAGGCCATAAGGATTTGGCAGGCATCTGAGATAAGGATAATTACCAGATTATGAAAGGGAACTACTGTCATGGAAGGAAATGGGATATACATTAATTCAGCTTCTGCTGAACAACACAAATTTTTTTCTCCTTTATTTATTTGTTCGTTCTGCATTACTAATACTGGTCTCCATTATGATCTCAAATATCTTTAACTTTCTATTCCTTGTTTTCTCTTATGTGTAATGATACTGACTTTCCATATTTTGGAGAAGCACACAGTTTAAAAAAAAAATTTTGTTATTAATCTTCCTAAGATCATGACTCCAGGTGAGTCCAATTAAAATAATAAGGCAGTATGCAAAGCCAATTTTGGCAAGGATGTGTCATGAAAATTTTATATGGAGAAAAGTTGCTCCTTTAATGTGCTGCTGAACTAGTGAAAAAAAAGTCTGACGACAGAAGTGTTTTGGAAAGAATCTTGCAATGGTGGAGAATGGTAAGCATTTTTAAGAGAGAAAAAATGTACAGTATGATAGGTTTAAGAATGGAGAAGAGTATGATTGGTACTGGAAAGAGTGAATTAATTTCATGGTGTATATCAGACATCAAATGTCAATGTGAAACCTAGAATGTTCCAAAAACCATGTAAATAGTCACACTGATGAATCATTGGTATTACTTTTTGAAAGGACTGGCTTAGACTTTTGGATGTTTTGACAGTGATTCTTCATTCATCTACTTGTGTTTTGCAAATCACAGGAGTCATGTGTTTCAAACAATTATTTGCAGATTTTGTGTTGATTATTCTTTGGGAATAAGTCAGGAACTTAATATGGGTAGCTAAGTTAGCCTAGGCTACTTCTGTAGCCCATGGGGAGAGATAAGCACTTTTAGAAGGTCATTCAGAGCAATCAGAATCAGCTTCTACCTTCACAGGCTGCATGAAATGTTTATACATTAATGGAAAAACATACCCCAGCCAGGATATATCTGGTGGGAGGCAGTCACTGTAGTGGGGTAACTTACTTGTTGCTGCACTAGAATATAACAAGAGGAAAAGTGATACAGCTGTCAGACCACTTAGTATATCTGTTTACTCCTGGAGAGGATGAAGCTGTTGTGTTGATAAAGAGGAACCAAATTTTTCCTGTGCCAGAGCCGTATGAGAAGAAACAGCCACTCAGGATCTCACTTCAGATTCTGCCAGGGCTTTCCTACTAGCATCTCCTGAAAAAGTTTGTTGAGACATATAGATCTTGTTTAAAGCTGTTAGTCCAACACATTATATACACAGTATATATTCAGTTGATCAGTCTGTTTCTTCTTCATGAAATCTGTTTTCCTAGGATACATTTTTCACTAGGCAGCTTTCCCTGAGTCTAACATTAATCATGTACCAGATTCTAAGGGACAGTCAACAAAACCACCTGATATGAATGAGCACAGCTGAGCATCGACAGGCTGTTAAATATTTGGGATCTTTGTACCAGGATTTCCCAACAGAAGGGTCAAATGCAGATGGACTTAGTTCTACCTTCATGGGGCTAAATTTGAAGACACTTCACTCTATCTGGGAGCATCAAGATGAATCAGAATCCAAAGTCATTTCACCTTGGAGCCTGTTAAAGAGG
The DNA here is from genome assembly GCA_013396875.1 of Vireo altiloquus. Lineage (NCBI taxonomy): Eukaryota > Metazoa > Chordata > Aves > Passeriformes > Vireonidae > Vireo > Vireo altiloquus. The sequence goes on from VZRF01002078.1 coordinate 136,219, forward strand.
CACTTTCCTCATATAAATGAACATTCTTTTCCTAGTAGCATGTCAATGTTATCAGTCTTACAGACTATACTGGATTTTGGTTTAGTTTCTTTCTGATATGTTGCATGATATGTTTACCAGGAATTAAAATATTAATGTTAGCTTTGCTTTGATATTTTTGTAGTCATTGGATGTATCACTTGTGAGCACATAATTAAGACAAATAAACAGTGCCAAGGATCACCACATTTGCTTTATTCATGATTGCTTGCAATATATATTGGAGGACAGACAACAAAACTTCAGCAAATGTCAGTGCACAGAATGGCCAATGGAGAATACAACTATATTCATCCAAATGTCCCCCTAGCTGGAAGTATTTTGCTGATAAATAACCCTGGGAGAAACGAGGATACACACTGATGAGTCAGAAATTGTCCTGGCCAAGTTCAAAGACTGCACTGACTTTAAACATTAGGGAGAGGTGAACCTGTGTACAGTCAGCATGCACAGAAGAATATTTTCTTAATAGAATATCTATTCTATTAAGAAAAGAATAAATGAATCACCTAATATTAGCAGATGACTCCTTGTCCAAACATGTGATTTGTGATTTAAATCGGCCTCTAATATGACAGTATGTGTTCCAGTGCCAAACCAAGAGGCATGGCATAGTGCCTGCCCCATAAACCATGGTAGGTACTGAACTGTACATCCCATGTGTTCAACAGTGGAGCAGGTATAAATGCTTGTAGGCTTTCCACTAGAAGCTGGGAATTTTGCTATGCATAAAAAATCTGTAAATCGCGGAAGTACATGTGAAGGTCTTACTCAGCTATCCCATCTCTGGAATGCATTAATTATGTGAGCATTCAGTCTTCCTGCAATCCTCACCTGATTGTTCTTATGACAGACCACACTGCCCATCAGAGATGGTGCAAAGGGAGATGGTGTGTGTGTGTATGTGTGTGTGTGTGTGTACCTGTCATTGTCATACTCAGCAAGGCAAGTGTGACACAGCAGTCCTTATTTCATTCACTGAAAGAAGAGAGATGGACTTTAGGCACAAAAGGTTTAAAACGAAAAAGTTCTGATGATCAAATCAGGAATGGCCAGCAGTGATACTGGCTTATGTAATTTGGGCTTCTTTTCTTCAGGGAGTGAATTGAGAAAACAATTGCTGTCTCAGCTGGCTGCACTGCCATGTGGAAATAATGCTCAGTAAGTAGCAGACAGGTCTGGATTGAAATCAGCTTTTAGCACTGAGTCCTGCTATCCCATTGCTATCCCCTGTTTGATTATAAAATTTAGTCATGTGCCAGTAACAAGTTCTCTGAGCACCATGGTGTGGAAAATGAATAGTTAAGTTTTCAACAGATGTCTGTTGAAGGATTATTTTTGTCAGGAGATGAATTGTTTTATTGGGTTCTGCTGTTTTGCTCTGCTCTCAGACCTCATATCTCATCACTTCATTCTATACTGTTTGTTTTCACAACCATACATTTGGTTAGTTTAAATACAGGTGTCAACTGCAGTCTGTCATTTTACACATGAATAATTTTTCTAATTGATTTTACCTAATCTGCTAGATAGATACAAGTATCTGGATCTCCTGTGGTTCTCCATTTTGGTAGAGGGTTGTGCCTCTCCACTGCAGAATTGTTGGTAACTGTATGCTGGCAAATCTCTGTGTTGGAAGTACTCAGGCACTTACTGAGGTTTCCAGGTCTGACATATGCAACCAGGCTGCTGTATTTCAGTTTAATGGCCATATTAAATTAACCCACTTGGGCACAGCCAGGTTTATGCAAAGAAGCTGTCTCTATGGGAATTTCTAAAATGGAACCAGATGTTTAATTCTGAATTATTTCAGCACAGAGGTTATTCTTAGTGTTTATTAATAAACAATGGTAACAAAGTACATGCCTTTTTTAGAGTCAAGCAGCATTGCACATGCTCACCATACTGGAGTCAACAGTCTTCAGCACATTAACTTTGCATTCTAAACCCCTAATGTAAAGTGTAAAGAGGTTTATTGAAAAGCCACTACCAAAGAAATCTTCCTTTTTCTTCAGAACTTCAGATCTTCAGAGCTCAGACACCTGTTCTGAAATAAACACCTAAACAAGAGCACTCTCACGGGAAATCTGTGGTTTAGATAATTTGTGCAAGTACTAGTGGAAATTAACACATGCATTTCTTGACAAATTTTTGAAGATTTAAAAAAAAATTATACCAGCAAAAGATGTGAATGTTTAGTAACACTTTTGTTGTATTTCATTCCTCTATAAAACAGCACAAATAAAGACTGTTTCAATATTTTTTATCTGATGAATGACAGTGTAGACTTGGGCCCTTCAGATTGAAAAAAAATTATATGATTTGGGGTACAAGAGAATACTATGAAATCAGGAGTATCATAAAGGACAAAAATAGGAAATGACTGTACATTCCCTACTAGTACATAAATGGAGGTCAAGCAAATGAACTTAGCAAACGGCAGGTGAAGACACAATAAAGGCTGTGATTCCTCACATGGCATGCCATTTAGCAGTGGAGCCCACTCACTCCTAAATATTTTGGATGCTAGTATTTTGCAGAGTTTAAAAACTGGTTAAACTCATGAAAGAAGAATTTGTTTAAGATTACTAATTAGAAAGACAGCCTCAGTTCAGGAAACTTATTTCTGATGTTTTTGATTTTTCAAGGAAAATACCATTATGCATTTTCTCTATTCTTACTATTTGCTAAGCATCTTCTGCCAGCAACAGACATTGGTCTAAACAGAGAAAAAATCATGTCTACTTTTCTGTTCTGGTGGAAAAATTTTCTGGTCTAGTTAAGTGGTGTGTGGTTTTATTGCCATAGAAGAGACCATCCTTTCTTTACCCTATCTTTGGTGTGTACTGAGTGATTTATTTCATTTAGGTTGTTAACTGTTTATGGAGTAGACAGAAGAATTGAAATCCTTCTGACTTCCCATTCCAGATTGTACCCCTCAATCCAGATGAGCAGGACCCTTCTGGTGTAGTTAATGCAATGCAGTGCACTACAGACTTAGCCAAGCTATTTCTAAATATACTCCTAGGATCCAATCCACTCACTCACCCAGCTTGGTCATAGACTTCAATACAGTTATAACCTAACAAGAACGCAAAATGAACTCAGTCAAGCACCTCCTTTGCTTTCAGTAGTTTCATGACATTAGGTAATGCTCCTTTCCCCTTTCTTATGTTTCATCTTTCCTGTAGCTTCATCCTGGCTTCATATCTGGAGAACACTTGCAACTGCCAGGGAAATAAACAGGATTCACCTCTTATCTCTCTTGACTGACTGGGCTGCTCTTACAGCATTACAATACTTGATTTTAATTGTATGCAAACACTGATAATTGTAATGGATAAGTGCTCTAATCCAAGAGTAATTTAGTGTTTATACTATTTGCATGTATGTGGCTTTCAGTACTATCAGATGGTGAATGGAAATTGCACAACAGATGTTAAATCCTGAGAACAACTTTTGTAAGCTAATACTCCTCATTCACGTGTTAGTACAGAAAAAAAAAAAGACATAACAGGATTACATACAAGAAATAAATTATTCAGGGTTTGAAAAAAGACATGGCACCAAAATATGATATATTTTGTGCGGAGAATTCACTAGAGGCATCTGAAGAGGAATTGTGTGTGATCATGTTGGCATGGAAAGTGAATGAAGTTTGCCTCAATTTGTTGAATAGCTAAGAGACTGAGGAAAAAGTTAGAATGTAGGAGTTAGTCCAGTTGGTGTCAGATGGAGAACCTCCATACTTAATAATATAGAAATAAACCATCACATAGTAGATGCCATGCTGGAAGAAGAATATGTGGTGGTTAAAATGATACTGTTGGCTAGACTTTCATTTTCCCATCACAGAAAAAGGAAAAAGTTACTTTCAATTAAATTATTTAAATTACATTTTTTTTCTTTGTTGTACTCAGAGCAATTATGAATTTGGACAAGTCTTTTATCATATGCTAAATGAAGCACACAGAGCATTCAGAAATTATGTCACTTGCCTGCTTTTTCTTAATAATCACTGTTTCTTTGGAACTGCTCCTTATCTACAGCATGAAAATGCCAAATAAAACTTTATTTTGATTTATTAAAGGAGTCTTAGTAATTTGATTTTAGTAATAATTTTTTGTTTAAGTGAACTATTCATTGCTTTTATTAATGAATTCTGGTGGTAAAAATAATTATTAATAGAAATCCTTTAACAATATAACTCTATATCTTTATTATACTTTAATCACTGGAACAAGGTACCTGCAAAAAAAACCATTAAAACCACAAATGCATTTATAATGCGTAACTGAATTATATTGTTTTGACTCTGCATTTTCATTATGATTTTTTGGTAAAAAAAAAAATCTTAGTACAAATCCAAACTTATCTACAAAGTATGAAGAAAAAAATGTTGAAAAGGATGAGGAAAACCCCATAAATTAAGGCAAAGATAAAACTTTTTTATTTTATTTTTCTATTTTCTCTTCATCAATGTGTTTTTTTACAGCTTTTTCTTCTGGAATGCTTAAAAGACTGTGTATTATTCATACACAATATTTCTGATATCAAAATCTTTTACAATGGGAAGGTTGTTTCATGTGATAAAATAGCATATTTGAATAATTTAAAAATAATTCAAGAATATTTTTAGTTACAGGAAAAACTGTATGGATATGGCGTCCATGAATTCATGCTGACACATTGCAATATCTTGGGGTGGGATTGTTATTCAATTCCATAGACCCATTTAGAGTTCATGTATAAATGTTACGTGACCTGACATCTAAATCTGTTTCTTTGAGGAAGCTGATTCCTTCAGACATCCTTCAAATATGCTTAAAAAACATTGACAACAATGTCAACAGTATAGAGAAATTGAGACAAAAATGGCTTATTTAGTACAATAATAGAAAATCCAGTGAGGGTGGGGGGTTTGAGTTATTTATTACAAGTTAAGCATGCTTTGAGTATGTGTGCTGATTTTGGATGGGGCAGAATCAATTTTTTTCAGAGTGGCTGATATGGGGTTGTGTTTTGGATTTGTGCTGAACACATGGTTGAGATAATACAGACATGCTTTTGTTATTGCTGAGCAGGGCTTGCACAGGGCCAAGGCCTTTTCTGCTTTTCGTACTGACACACTGGAGAGAGAAGCTAGGGGTGCACAGGGAGGAAACACAGCTGGGACAGATGTCTCCAACTGATCAAATGAATATTTCAGACTGTATGACATCATGCTTAGTATATAAAGTGGGTGAAACAGTGAATTAGTTCCTTGTTTTGCCTTTTTGTATGGGAAGCTTCTGCTTTCCCTATTAAACTGTCTTTGTCTCAACCCAAGAGTTTTCCAGCTTTTACCTTTCTGATTCTCACCCTGATCCTACTGGCGGGGGGAGTGAGCTGGGACTTGGTTGCTGGTGTGGTAAAACTGTGGTGTTATGTATGAGAGCTTAGGTTTTGTGAGGAACATCAATGCTTTCTGTCTCCTGGAGCTTGACCTTTCCATGGTGAGCAAGGAGCACCTCAACAGGTTGTGACTATTTTACATTTTGTCAGAAACGAACTTGTAGATATGTGAAGGTATCAGATCAAAAAGGAAGGTATCTAATGAGTATTCCATTTATAGCCCTAAATTTTTCTTAAACAATTTTTCATGTATCTAGGTCCTTCTTTATGGTTCGACAACTAGAATAATTATCTTCATAACATGTTTTATGTAGACAAATATATTATTTCTTTGTTCTCTACACGTTCAGTATCAAGTGAAATATTTCTGTCTCATCAGGATATTGAAGAACAATAAAACAATTTTCTCTATAACAAAAAAAGTTGATAGGTCTTCTGAGGTTCACATTCCAGGCTTCCCTTCCTCGTAGCTTGTCCATGCTCTTGATCCCTCTTTGTCTACCTCAATAGATTATATCTGAAAAGGTAGGTGTTATTTTTCTTTTCAAGCTAAAGAGAAGATCTGTTCTACAGTGGGTATAGTGCAGGTTTAAAAATAGATTTAGAAAATAATCAAAAATACAGTGTTGGCACTCTGTGTGTTATGATAGGTAGGAATAAAGTATGTTCACTTACATGAAAGATGTAGGAAGCACAAGACAACCATGTACCTGGAGCTCTAAATTTGTCATGCACTACAGAGTTGAGTCAGAAGAAAGATCTTTCTTGCACTCTGGACAACTGATGAGCAAATAAAGCCCAGTATGGGCTTGCTCTTCCGAGCACCATTGTTGAGGAACTCATCACCCAGGTAGGAGAGGTTCAGGGACAAATATTCTGTACTCATGTGGTGGGAGACACACCTGACTCTCATATTGCACCCGGCAGGCAGCCGTACTTTAAGCATGTGACCTGCCATTGGTTTGAGGAGTGGAAATGTTCCAGTTAACTCTAGTAGTGCAAATTCAGGTTTTCAAGTTGAAAGGAAAGAGTTTGCCAGCATTTTATGTCTGAACTGGAACATTATTGACTACCATGATTTCATTGGTGTCCCTGCAGAGAAGTGAATTACTGATTATGAAATGAGTGGCTTACACATCCTTAAATTTCAGGCCATTGTAATAAGTAAAAGGAAAAATAAACAAGACTCCCATACAAATAGTATCAGTAAAGAAAGAAATTTTTCTATGTTTTTATAATATCCCAAGAAATTCCAACAATCCTTATTTTCTACATAGTTTTGTGGGAGTGGGGAATATCAGGGGATATTGTAAAAATATTTTTTAGGGTTTGAACTGATTTACGTTCATGTTGTTTGAATCCCACCTGCATATATTTTTCATTTTAGACTGTTTCTTCTGTTATTTCCTTTTGTTCTCAAAGAGGAATAGGAGGGAAATGAAAAGCAACCTACTTTTTACAGGATCAGGGATTTAGCAGCCAGCTCTGGTATTTGGGGATGTGTGAAAGACCAGAACGTTAACAGTTAATGACTGAAGCTATTGACCATTTGCAAAAGCAGCAGGGTGTACACTCATCACCAGAGTGTACAAGCTGGGCGTTGAACAAGATTAAGGAAGAGGCTGGGAACCAGAAAATCCTGCAAGGTGGGATAGTGCTTTTTATTGTGTCCAAAATCCTTACACAGGTGTCTCAGCTGTGAGAACTCCCCTCTGGGGAAGTACCAGGACAACCTGAAGATATTCGTTCTCTCTGATGGGCCATAATTCACTCAACCATGCTGATGTAAGAGGCTGCTGTAATGTCTTAGAAGGTGTCATAAAACATCAAAGAGTCCTCACTGGGTAAAAACAGAAATACATTTAGAAAGTCTAGTGGAATCTCAGTCCTGTGTCACATAGGTGATGTGGCATTAAAAGGGGAGAGGGAGTGAGAAATTACACTAATGTATCAAATCTGATATTAATACTTTTGCTTTTGGTATCTAAAACCTGACCTAAATGCAGAAAATATTGCATTGCACTTTTTTTGTACATCAAGATTATTGCCATAGATTAAAACCAAGTCCATTTCTAGCTTTACTTCTAGTCACGCAGCATCACAGCATCATAGGTGAGTCTCACATACCTTTAGTCTTATGAAAGCTACTGAGATTTGCTCTTAGCAACAAGTGAAGAAAGATTTGTTCCCCTCATGGGTGAGTGATTCATCCCACTCCTCAGATTTTTATTTTAGATTAGGTGAACCCATCAGCAGTTACCAGTTTCTTTCATTTACTACAGACTTATCATTGACTGCCTTAGACTGGACACCTGACAAACCAGAGATAAAGTGAGACAAATCATGTTCAGTGTCTTTTGAGTGATACAGTTCCATATTCACTCTGAGCTTTAGCTTTTCTTCTATATAGTCACGTCTTCACAGTGACCTGTTGGGAAATTAGAGCCTCAGAGCCTGCTCACAGTTTGTTTTATAGATTTATTCTCATAAAGTGTAAAGTAACTATATATATATATATATAATATATATAATACAGATGGACTTTGTTTTTATTCCTCTACAAATCAAGGCAGCTCCAGATGCAGAGGTTAGTCCAGTTGCAGGAATCTTAAATAGCAGGATTTAATTTCTTAATGTTGTTGCTACTCAACATTCCTGAAAGAGCAGTTGTGCCAGTGGGATTCACAAAGGTTTTACTCTTGAATTGAGGTCTGACTTACCAGAAACAAGTTTAATGTAGCCCACTGTTTTCAAAAAATATCTGAAAATATGCCATAGTGTTGACTGTCAGAATGCAATAGTTGCAGTAAAACACCTCAAGTGCTGTTTTAGAAGCTGGTTAAATTTAAATGTTCATATGATTACTTGTCACTTCAGAATTCATTGCTACAGCAAGAAAAATATTAAGGGTATATACTAACTCAACCATAACACCTAGGGCTAGGATGGGGCTGTGGGGTGATTATCCTTGCCTCTAGGCAGGATCAGCTGTTACAGTGTTTCTTTCGACATCTTTTCAAACCTTTCCTTTAAAAGTTCTGAAAATTCTGTGGAGTCTACAAATTTCCCGCTTAATAACCATTTTTGCAACCAGACAATGGTACCTAATATTTAACCCTGAAGTATTTATATTTTTTTTCTTTGATAGTTGCTGCGTAGGTAGAGAATCTAATCCCATTTTCATTTCTGCAGTGAGAGGAGCATGCATATTTTCTTTTTTTTGTCCTCACACATCAGAATTTTAGTCAGCAACCAGAATCACATTTCTGGAAATAATACAATGTACGGATCAAAAGAGATGGAGCCTACTCTGCAGGAAAGAATATTATTAGATATGAATATTTGTTCCACATAGAGAATTCCTAGTATTGTTATATGAGGTTATACTTTTTTGCAACACAAAGGCAGAATTATTAAACCCAGGGCTGTGGTTTGCAAGAAAACATAGTGGTTAAAAAGACTGAGTTGGTTTCTGTTCTGTCATGAGTGACTGGGATATGCAGGCAATGGAAAAAATGTTTCATAGAATCTTGTGGAATGCTGAGACAGGAGCTGTGGGAAGGGAAAAAGTTTTACTGGTGTGATACCAGGCTCTGCACTTTTCTTCCTGAGCTTAGATAGAAGATATTTGTCTCATGGTACAGTAGTGTTTATTTTTTTTCTTTGACAAATAAAGAACAAAATAATCATCTAATATTTGTTCCAATATAAAATAAATTAAATATATGAGGAGTCCTTTTGGACACACTAAAAGAGAAGAAAAGAACAAAATTAATTAATTTTGGAAAGGAGTTGGTTTTCTGTCAGGCACAGTGATGAGATCTGGGACCTTCTGCTTTCCTTTCTTGAACCAGTGAGAGTATAATAGAAATGATTTCCCATTGAAATTGAGTAAAGAAATAGAACTCATTACCTTTTTTGTGTAATCCCACATATTTCTAAGGCTTTAAATTAGATGAATTTAGCAGTTACTGTTTTCATTTTGTCTGTTTTCAGATTAAGACAAATATTAACACAAGGATTATGTCGGACAGTTAAAGAAGAGATGACTTTTTAACTAAACTGTGGTTATCATAGTATACAATTACTAATATATATATATAATAGTTATATACTATGTTATTATATGCTTTTGAGACGTGCCAAGCCCCATGCTAATATGTAGGAAATTATGTTTACCAATAAAAACAATTAACAGAGGAACCAGACTAGAGGAGTCCAGGAGCACCCTGCCCAGGTGCCTTGTTTGGCGTGAGCTGGGATCTGACAGATTCATGAAGCAAATTATTCCCTCTCTTCACACACATGATGAAGCTCATCTCCATAAATACTTTTGAGACCATATCTGGTGGGTGAGGTAATTACTTGTCTGTGAGGTGACAGCAGTTCCATCCTGAGGAAGAGCCAAGCTTTCCAACACATCAGAGATGCAAGTCTCTATTGTCTAATATCCAGTGCATGACCATCAGTTTTCCACAGAGCACTGGGATCACACGGCACAGAGGTAATTTTTATTTCCCAGAGTAACTAGCATCCAAAATTCAGGGTGACGTTTACCCATCAGTAGAGGATGGTACAGACAGCTCAGTGTATTTGGGTGCTTGCCAGAAAAAAAGAGAAGGCAGGAAGAGAATGCTAATTTTTTAGAGGGTCAGCAGCTCCAGCTGCAGAGCTTGCAGATATATGCTGGCTAGGCCAATTTATTTGATCAGGGATTGATATCTATCAAAGCTATTACCAAAAAAATAATTAAACAAAAGCAGACAAACCCTACTTGTGGTTTGCAAGGAAAGTTGATTGAATAGCCTATTCTGAACATTAGCTCTGAACATCCAAAGATAGCTCCTTGGAAATACTTGCAAAAGTGAATTCTACTGTCCCAGGGAAGAACAGAAAATTCTTGAGAGCAGTAAAATCTATGTAGCAGTGACCTTATGGTTTCTTACTTTCTATTACCTCCAAATCACCCAGAGCCTCACTGAGCCTTGACTTTCTCTGTTCTCCTGCTTCTCATTTCTTCCTGGGGTGAGCAACTGCCTGCAGATCTGGTCTCTCCTCTCAGAGAGAGGGACAAGAAAGGAGTGAAAGAAGGTCTTTCTCAGGAAGGAGAAATTCCACTAGCACAGTTGCACTCATATTTGTGTCCTTAATCTCTCACTATTACTTGCCTGATTTTCCACTCAAGTTTTTCTCTGAGCATTTTTTCATAATTTTAAAATTGGTGTCATAAAACAGTGACTATTTTGGATATTTTCAAAGGCTTTCTATCAAACCAAAGTCTGTTTTCAAATGTTTAAATCATTTAAGTTGGTTAATTTTAATATAAAAACCTTTATTTTAATTTACAAATACATACACATTTAATATAATCTCAGTTATTGTCCTAGCTAAACATTTCAGGGCTCTAAAATTAAAAGATTTACAGCTTTTCCAATTTTCCATCTCCAGTAGAACAACTTTGATGGGATTTGTCTGTATCTGAAGGTTTTCATGATAGGAAAAATCTGATTTTCAAAATCAAATACAATAATAATTGGCATAGATTCTTCAGTGAACTACAGTGAAGTGATTTATTATTCAGATCTCTGCCTCATGTGAGACTTCACAGTTGGAAAAATCACATTTCAAGAGTCATGTAAAACAGAAGACTAACAGAGCTTCATCAATATGAATGGGAGAACAGCAACATAAACTTTACTAAAATGGCTGTTGTGTTTGTGGAAAGAAGAGACTGGGTAGAGACTGAAACCTCTTATTACAGACAGCATAGGAAAAAGAGTACTTAATCTACAAAACCTTTTTTAATTTGTCTGAAACAGATTTTAAGAGTTGTATTATATTCCAACTTGAGTTATTGGACTCCATATAAAAGGCCAGAGGTTAAAATATAAGGGCTTATTTCAACTTTAATTTCCATGAACTTGCAAAGGTATGCTGAGGGAGTGTACTGAGGTCTCTGGGTGGGCACGTCCACAGGAGCACTGGGGACTTGCTGCATCTGCACACACACAGACATTTCTTTTCATCAGTCTCTGTATGCTTTCTTTGCAACGATTGTGGAAGTGATGATGTCGAGCTAAGGTGTAGCTCACTAAACGTATTTTTCAAGTGATACCTGTTTGAGCCATCAGCAGGTAAGAAATCATACACAGTGTGAAAAGCATTCGCTGCTGGCATCTCAGAATTTAATGCTGTAACATATGCATTTATCTAAATAAAATTGGAGAATTATACATTTTTGAAAGAAAAAGAATGGCAATGATTGCATGTGATAAAAGACCCCTTCATAGCAGAGGTCTCAATATGAAGGGTGATAGCTGTCAAATGGGATCATACCCAACCTTGTTAACTTATTAACCTTGTTAATAGAGCACAGAAATGCTCTATTTCTGTGATTTTTAAAAAGCATTTTTGAAATAAATTGTAGAAATCCTTTGCATTGTAGACTGCCAATCACTCCCATCAATGGCACAGCTGCCCACAAACAGATAAATCTGCAAAATATCCCTATGAATGTGTGAATTGGTATCCCATACCTGGATTTATTTTGAAGTATTCTTGCCCTTGGTTACATGGACTTGTCATTTTCACTAATTATAATTCACTGAAACTGTAGGATATCAACAACATTGCTATCAGCTGAAAATGCTAAATGATTTTTTTCCTTAAATCATTAACTTTTGGGCAAATTAGAGGCATGCTGCTGGCTTTATTTTCTGGAAGCTGAAGCACCCAGATGTTTCATTTTCATGACATTTAGCATTTAATAACTTCACTGCTACTGGTACTAATTTTCTAAATGCCTTTACTGCTTTTGTTTTGAAAATAAATACATGACAAAATGCTTTGGTACTTCAATTTTCTCTTCTACTGTTTGGGGCAGATTCCAAAATGATCAGCTAAATTATCAATCAATTTAAAAAAAAGTGAATTTGGGGTTGGATCCAAATGTCCCTATAGTCTGTAGGATTCCATTAACTTCTGTTACATCTGCCCAGAGATGATAAATCAGTTGGCAAGGCATTAATGGGAAAAACCCTCCTGACAACAAATAAAAAAGGAGGATGATTTGTATGATTTAAACAGTAAGGGTCTTAAAATCTTAGAAAAATGCGTATTTTAGTTAGTTTTTAATCTTCTACTTTCCTTTTTATTTTTTTTTTGCATTTTTAATGAATTTAAAAGAGCTCTTAATGTTATTTGACTCACCCCTCCAGCTTCCTTGTCCTAGTTTACTAATTTGATCTATCAAAGAACATGTTCCAGTTGAAATGTAGGTACACTAATATACCTATGTACACACTTATATGTGTAAGAGAGCAGAATACTGTATTGACTTTCACACTCAAAAATTCAAGTCATCAAGCAGCAGTGATTTATTCAGATTTTCTTAAGGCAGACTTATACACACTCACATCAAGGCAAAGGAGACAAAATAGGCTCAGTTGTTTTGGGAAAGGCTGGTCCTATCCCTTTGGCAGGACGATGCGATATTTAGAGAGGTGCATGAAAGGTTCTCATCAAGTTGTCTTCATGTTGCCTTTTCTTCACTGAAATACTACTTCTAAGCCCTAATTTAACAGCATGGTACTCAAGGCTTCTCCTTTGCATTGTTTCTTTTCTGAAGGAAGAAATACCCACAGGAGGTTGGTTGCACAATAAATGTGCATTTATGTCTTTGTCATTAAGCTGGAAAGTATGTCTGGAGTATTACTGCTAGCAGCTTTATTTTCCCATTTCTTCGGCAGGTTCAAAATCAAGAAGATATTCACTTTGTAAATATCCCTCTTTAGAATGAAAGCAGGTGAATTACATATTTCTGTTACTCTTTATGATAATTAAAATTTTTCAGTTTCAAAAATGCTTTTTCTTCCAGGAGGAGCTTAACATGGGATACACGGGAGAAAAATTTAATTTCTGAGCAAAATTTAGCACAAAAAAGAGAAAACTTTAGAATTATGAAAGCAAATCTCACACTTCACGAGAAGAAACTTATTATTATCTCTGCTACTACTCAAATTCAGCAGTTTGCTGTTTCAGCCACCAGCTATACTATATAATGCAATTTTATTGGTGACTGAGACAGATCCCAAAGGCTTAGGACATGGGCATGCTTATTACCATTAAATATTCTGAGAGAAAATTATTAGAACATTTCAGGTAAAATCAGATCTAAAATCAGGTAAAATCAGGGAAGGAGTTTGCCTGTTGGCAGAGTATCCTTTAGAATCATATCCTTTAGAATGATAGAATGGATAGGGTTGGAAGGGACTTTAAAGATAATTGCGTTCCCACCCTTCTGCCATGGGCAGGGACACCTTCCACTAGAGCAGATACCTCAAAGCCCTGCCCAACCTGGCCTTGAACACTTCCAGTGATGGGGAGTCCACAACCTCTCTGGGCAACTTGTTCCAGAGCCTCATCACCCTCACAGTAAAAGCTTTCTCTCTAATATCTAAACTAAACCCAACCTCCTTCAGCTTAAAGCCATTCCCCCTTGTCGTGTCGCCACATGCCATTGAGAAAAGTCCCTCTTTAGCTCTCTTACAGGCCACCTTTAGGTACTGGAAGACTGTTATTAAGTCTCCCCGAAGCCTTCTCTTCTCCAGGCTGAACTGCCTCATCTCTCTCAACCTATTGTCATAGGAGACGTGCTCCAGCCCTGTGGTCAGCTTAAAGACTCCCCTCTGGACTTCCTCCAACGTGTCAGCATCTTTCTTGAGCTGAGGTTCCCAGTCCTGAACACAATAGTCCAGGTGGGGTCTCACCAGAGCAGAGTAGAGGGAGAGAATCACCTCCCTCGACGTGCTGGGGACACTGCTTTTCATGCAGCCCAGGATACAAATAGCTTTCTTCACTGCTAGCACGCACTGCTGAGTCATGTCAAGCTGTTCATCTACCAGCAACCCCAAGTCCTTCTCCCCAGGGCTAGTCTCTTTCCATTCTCTGCCCAGCCTAAACTTGCTCTTGGGACTGCCCCAAACCACGTGCAGGACCTCGCACTTGGCATTGTTGAACTTCATGAGGATGACCTGGGCCCACCTCTCAAGCCTGACAAGGTCCCTCTGGGTGTTATTCCTTCCTTCCAGCGTGTTGACTGCATCACACACCTGGGTGTCATCAGTAAACTCACTGAGGGTGCACTGAAACCCACTGTCCATGTCACCAGCAAAGATGTTAAAAAGCACCAGTCCCAATACCGATCCCTGAGGAACACCACTTGGCACTGCTTTCCATTTGGACACTGCACCACTGACTTCAACACTTTGAGCATGATCATCCAGCCAATTCTTTATCCACCCAGTGGCCCATTCATCAGATTCATGTCTCTCCATTTTAGAGATATAGATGTCATACGGGACAGTGCCCTCATACAAGTCCAGGGAGATGATGCCTGTTGCCCTTCCCTCATCCACCACTGCCGTAACCCTATGGTAGGAGGCCAAGAAATTTGTCAGACATGATTTGGCTTTAGTGATGCCATGTTGGCTGTTACCAATCACCCCATTATTTTCCATGTGCCTCATCATGGTTTCCAGGAGGAGCTGCTCCATGATCTTGCCAGTCACTGAGGTGAGACTGACTGACCTGTCATTCCCTGGTTCTTCCTTATCTCCCATTTTGAAAATGGGCATTATGTTTCCCCTTTTCCGGTCAGTGGGAACTCCACCAGATTGCCATGACTTCTCAAGTATGTTGGATAGTGGCATAGCCACTTCCTTGGCCAGTTCTTTCAGGACCCATGGTTGTATCTTGTCAGGTCCCATAGACTTGTGCACATTCAGGTTCCTTAAACGGTTTTGAACTCGGTCTTTTCCTGCAGTGGGTGGAGAAGAAAAATGGGACGACTTAGATTTTTCTTAACACAGAACAAGGATCAAGCCAAAGGGAACACAGGGGTCACTATTTGAGCAAGAACATATTTTTACCTTTGGGAATAATCAACTCATCCAAAGAAAAAGGCTCAAAATTGTAAACAAATTTTATCTAATGAGTATCGGTAAAAGAGCTATGTAATAAAAGTGGTATTTGGAGAGGGAATTTTTTGCAAAATTTTTCCAAAGGAGCATTACTGAATAAGTTGAATTGCTAAGATTTTGGACTGGGCAAAATAAAATGTTTTCTAAAAATTTTACTCATTTCTATCATAATAAAAGACAACATTGCAAACTGAAGGAAAGTCCTGAGAAGTATTTACTACATTAACCAATACAATCCTTGAGATTCGAGGACTTCAGAACAAATGGTTGTGTGGTATATGTATCACAAACAATGTGCATGCACAAAAATCCATAAACCAAGAGAAAAACCTCAAAAGTGTCATGTTATTTCATTGTTTAATTGAATGGTTAAGAATTCGGCATTGAGAGGTACATTCTGTTTTGCCCACAGGTGAATAATATGACTTCTTAAGTATTTAGCTAATTGGGAATTTCTGGAGAATTTCACTCAGAAAAATGAGTGGTATGTAAGCTAGAGATGTAGTGACATTTTCAGGTGTATAAATAATACATGCTTCATATTTTCAACTTCCTTTATATTTCTTCCTTCTGGAGAACTAAAAGGTGGCAGAAATATCACCTCTTTAAGATGAATTTTTAGCAAATTCTTCTTTTACATATGGTTCCTGCATCTGAACCCTCATAAGGCATTCTGTATTTCCTCTTATTTTGTCAATTACCAGCCCCTCACACCTTCACTTTCATCACTACTACTCATGTAATACTTTTAATTTTTTTCTTGGCTTCCAGCATCTTCAATCCCTGGAAAGAAATGCTGGCAATGGTACATAACAGAGGGCAGTCAGATGCTGACTGTCTTAAGTTCAAAGCAGTTTAAATGACCAGTGTTCTCCCTAAGGGGGTAAGTCTCTCGTTTCTCAGCGTACTGAGTGGTGGAAGAAAAGTGTTAAGTAAGAGAGGAAAGGGAAAAATGTTTCAGCTGCTCTTCTGAGTGCCTATGTCCTAGCAGATAAAGACATCTCTCTACAACTGTGTTTGCTGAACTTCTGTTACGTTGTCTGAGAGTTTTTGTTGTAGAGAGTTTGGCGTCTAAACAAGAGTACATTAAGCAGTACTGCTTAATTGGCATGTGTATAAAATGGCTGTGTATAAAATAACATAGCAGGGTAGCTCTAGAGTTGGGGATTAGTGGGCTAAATCTTTGTGGCAATGTACAATTTACATATGTTCCATCTTGTTTTCTAAGTGGTGACCCCAAGTGTGGGACAAATAGCATTTTGCTGATTTTTAGTAGGAGATGTATAAGATCTGTGTAACAACCAGGTGTAGTGGGCGAGCCTTGGTTAACAGCTGAACACAGCTGCTCTCTCCTGCCCTCAGGGAGAGAAAATAGGAAGAACAAGAATGAGAAAGCTCATAGGCTGAGCTAAAGACTGGCAGATTGGCTACTAATTACCGTTGTGAACAAAGAAGACTTGGGGAAAATGAGCTCACAAAATTGTATGATTTCATAATTTGGATAGTGGCAAACAGAAAGGCAAACATTAAATCAACATCTTTCCTCCCCCTTTCTCTAGCTTAACATCACTCCTTCACACCAGTCTCCATCAGAAATGGCTGGCCCACGGTGGTTCCTCTTCACTGCTCTGTCCTTCTCAGACTTTTAGCCTGCTCCGACATGGGTGCTCCATAGGCTGTAGGGAAATCTCTGCCCTGGTGTAGAGAAGATCCTCTTCCTCCTCATCTTCTGACCTTGATGCTCCATCTGCTGCTCCTCACTCTTTTTTGTTCTGTCCTCCTCTCTCTCTGTAGCGTTTTCAAACCTTCCTTACAGATGCCTTCCTTGAGGCACCGCCATGACGCCTGCAGGGCTCAGCTGTTCCTTGGAGCCATCTGGACCCAGCCACGTCCAGCCTAGGGCTGCTCCTCACAGAGGTCACCCTGCAGTCCCCACCAGTGCCTGGGAAGCTGCATGTTGTGCACTGGCACAGTTAATCACTGAAGGAGCTTCTTACACAGACTTTCTGAGCACCCCCTCACTGAGTGGTGTGATAGAAATGAGCCACTGAGAAAAGTGCCGATTCACCAGAAGGTTTCAAAACGCACAGAGTTGGACTCCAGCTGTGGCATGGCTTGAAGTGTGAAACTGGACAGGGACTGAGGGCTGGGGATGGGGTCTGAGGGCTGCACCAGCAAGACCAGACAGCTCTAGGGCAGGCAGCAGTGTAAAACTCATCCCACTGATCTTGCTGGAAATTGACTACTCCTGTTGACTTCAGCAGGATTTTAGCCCCTCAGAGAAAAGCTCGCAGCCAAACTGCCGAGTGACACACCTCACACATGGGACGGCTCACCAAACTCTGCAGGGCAAAGGACTCTTGAATCT
Source organism: Vireo altiloquus (assembly GCA_013396875.1). Classification (NCBI taxonomy): domain Eukaryota; kingdom Metazoa; phylum Chordata; class Aves; order Passeriformes; family Vireonidae; genus Vireo; species Vireo altiloquus. Next base: position 154,000 of record VZRF01002078.1, read on the forward strand.
CAATGCAGAGCTGAGCAGCTGCAGTTGTATCACCTTCAGGCTGTAGTCTGGCTCCTACACCAGCTCACCTGCCTTAACCATTGCTGATATAGGCAAGCCATAGTTCCCGAGGAGCGTGGGAGTGGGGAATCTCACAATTTTTTGCACTCTCGTTTTCCTGGTGGCCATTTTCCTAATTGTCTGAACTATACACTTGTCATTGGAGATCACAGCTTTGTCTGTACTGGTTGTGCAGTTGTAGTATAAATAAGCCCTTTGATGAACGTACGTGACTTGGTGTAGATGAAGTCTTACCTCGAATGACTGCAGCACTATTTTGCTTTCCATATGTCAGAGTGTAATCAATAAAGTGTGTAAAAAAGCTAGCTAAGTATTGCTAAAAGCCCATTAGGAGTAAATACAATGCTGAATGGGTAACTTTTCCAGGCTAATTGCATCTTTATAGTCAGGTTTCTAGAGCTTGCATACATAAACCCTTGTCCTGCACTTTTGAATTCACAGAACAACATATCACAGCCACTGAAACAAGGTTTATATTTTTTATTTTCCAAAATGTATAACAATCAGCATATGTTATTGCAATATTTCAGGCTAATTTGAGTAAAACCATGCAAACCAGGATTTTTTTTCAAGTTTCCAGATGAATTTAAAGACAAAAACACTTGCATCTCTGAAAGCAGACCTGTTTTTCCTGTTTTTCCAGGCAGTGACAGGGATTAGGAGACAAAATTAAGTGATTGATTTTATATCACTTATGAAATATTATTAATTGTTTATATTTCCAAAGCTTTCAGATATCTAATTGAAACATTATGAAAATGAGATCTTGAACAAATTCCTGTCATCTCCCATCTCAGATAGGAAGAAAAGATTAAGGCCAACTATAATGAAAAACAATTATTTTTCAAAAAGAAGCTGAAAAAAAGTAAAGGCTTATACTATATAAATTTTTTGTCCTGATTATTGGCATAAGATAAAATTTTGAATTAACTGATTCTACAGAAAGTTAAAATCTCATTTTTAAGTTAAAATCTCATTAACTTTTACAGTAAAAACCTAGGGCAATGACATCCATAATAATATATACAAAATCACAAGTTGGGAAGGAAAAATTAGCTTGAAATATAAAAAGAGACATGGAAAAAAATTGAAGATCATAATTTTACAATTAAAAATTCTCTGTTGGCAGTGCTATTTCTGGAGCGATTTCACAGGGGTCTGTGGGGGCATTCACCATGAACACTCATATCTGTAGTGTAATTCTACATGGGAAGAGCTACTTCTATAGCAGAACCTGTTCCTACCTCTTTCTGGTCACTGCTGCCTAAACTGCTTGTTGTAATGACAGTTTTTGCAGCACATTACTTGTGCAATATCAGAGCACATTAAGACCAAGGATCCAGTTCACATAAGGCCATGACCAGAAATCAGAGAGTACCAACTGGACCCAGCTGTGTAACAGCAATGCTTTCTGAATTGTGCTGTCAATCTGTCGAAGAATCAGTTGTCCAAAACTTACATGAGTCAATTATTTGATTAGAGGTAAGAAGGGATGGGCAAGGACAGTGTACGAGGGAGGAGGCCAATGCTATCTCTATCTAAACTAAAAAGAAAAAAGTGATGTATAGTTTTTGGTGTGTTCAGACTCTACAAGCAGTCATATTGTACAAAGAGCATAATGTTGCTTCAGCAGAAAACTACATAACTAACGTCACTGCTGTATATTTCCCAGATTAAATGCAAAAATATAGTAAGGAAATGCAAACAAATAGCAGCTTGCAAAAATGCATGATTATTTACATTGCCAGGCATAGACTGATAAGATGCCGATTTTCAGCCATGTGCTTTTACCATCTTGTCTCTTTCTTGGGACAGCAAATCCCTTATTTCTACGTATATGCACAGAAGAAGGTGGAGGACAAGCACATCTACTTTCAGTTCTACTGTTAAGTTATTTACAGTAGCGTGCTATGCGGAAGTCCTCTCATTTCATCTGGTAAAATGAAATATCTGGATTTTTTTCATGTGTTTATGTTTAATTTTTTTCTGATTCCTTGGTTATTTGAGCTTGTTTGCTTTTTTTTTTTGTTGTTTTGTTTTTTTTGGTGGTTGTTGTTGTTGTTGTTCACTGATCTGAGATAGCGTCAAAGCCACGTAATTACTTACTGGAAATTTGGGTTGCTTTAGTTTCATGAATGGTATCTCACATCCTAGCTTTTCATCTTTTCATTATGCTAATGGCAAATTGTTGGCTGGAATTTTGTCCATTGACAAGGTTTTTTCTACAAGACAATCTGATTTCGCCACAGAATAAAAGTAGAAGCACTATAATTATTTCATTAGTTTCTTCAGACCTTCGTGTCGATAAAAGAGTGGTTTTCCTAACCTTTGCCATGTGGTTTCACTTTCTTTCTCACTTTGGGCCTTAGGAAAATAAGAACTTGTATTTCACCAACAGGCAGGGCAAAGAGTCCATGCTTTTACAGCTTCAGATTGAATAGAAATATTCATCATTAACGTGACTTGTGGAGTCAACTTACTGATAGTGAATTGAGCTGCTCCAAGTAAGTGTGAGCTTCAGGCTACACTGGTCAATGAGACATAAAAATAGCACCAGTCACAGAGCACATTTTCATGACTTAGTGAGGCTTTTTCCTGTCAGCAATTTGATTGAACATTAAGAATAAATGGTTTAGGATTGCAGCTAGTCTTGCAATCTTGCTGATATAAGAGCTACATTCAGCCTTTCACTCCTTAGATAAGATTAAATGGAAAACAGACTCACTTCAATGCTGAGCATGTAGGTAAAGAAAAACAAGAGCAAAAGGGGCATGAAAACACACGCACATGCTCACACACACACACGGTCACATCAATGCTTTGTTAGCATTGCAGCCTTTCCATGAGAAACTGGGCACGAGAAACTTTTACATTTCTATCTTTGTTAAACACAGTTCATTACTGCTTGTTCTGCCGCTGCCCCATGGAAACTTTTCCAGGTGCATGTGTGCAAGTGGATCATGTTCTTGCAATGACAAGTACCACTGTAGCTACTGTGGGCCTCAGCAGAAAAGATAAAGTGCAAAATGTCAGTGATCACAGGACTCAGTCTCTCTACTGCCCCGGTTTCCTTGTCTTTCTCTTGGAAGTCTTTGAGTGAGTCTTTTCTTCCTTGTTTGGAGGGGTATTAATAGGAAATTGCAGCCCAAATCCATTAGGTCCATTTAGGAAGACACATTGAAAGTAGCGGACAGGAGCTAGGAAAACAAGGAAGAGATGATTAATGTTTCTGGCTTCCAAACCGGGGCCATGAATCTATTCCATGTTCTTTCAGAAAACATCTGTATGATTTCATTCCCATTAAGTGAGTTATAACAGCACAGATCTCTAGTGTGATCACAAGCCAGGTTTCACCTATCAACAGGACTTTAGCTAAAAAGCTCAATGGGAGATCTTGTAGCACAAGATGAGAAATTATTGGCAATTTCACATTTAGATACATCATTCTTCTCAGAGTTATAGTTCTACTTCTCCCAGAACATTTGCATTTTGGGATAGCTGAATGTAAGCCCCCCAAAATTCACACATCTATTTTATGGTTTTTATATTTCACAGTGACTTTCAGATACATTGAAGAGTCCCAGAAGGACTCACATCTAGTTCATAGATATCTATTTTATTAAACTTCAGATGAATTATCTTTTATCGTCAATAAAGGGATCATAAATGACAGTACTTATTTTCTAACCTTTCACAATCATGGATGTTTTCTCCCTTCTAATTTTTGAGTACTATACATGTATTCATACTTTCCATTATATTTTAAAAGCTTTCGAGAACACATACTTCAGCATGGATGGAATTGATCTGATTTGCTTCAAAAGCTGAGTTTTGCACTGTGAGATTAACATTGACAAGATTTTAAAAGACTGCTATTAGCCAGTTATGTGTTTGGGAAAAAGATTGGAGGAATGTAGGCATCTGAAACAAGTTAGTTTTCATGCAACTGATTTCCTGATGGCTTTTTCTTTCCCCTGCTGTTCATCCCATATAAAAAACCCCAAAAAACCAAAAAATCCCAAAAAACTAGCTGTTCCCTGTGACAATTCTAAACTGAGATGGACTCCAGGGCTCCCTGCATTATAAATTGGACTGCAGGATTTATTTATTTACTTCCAGGTCCCATTAAATGGTGGAAAACAGAGAAGTGTGTTAGAAATGCTGGTATATTCAGTCAGTTATATTGTCCTCTATGGTTTTCTTGCCTTACTCATGCAAAGGTTAAATCTTTTTTATCTGAAAGCAGACTTGAAAATAAAATTGGAAATTAGACCCTTCTTAATGACTTACTGCTTTTTCTCTAAATCTAAGAATGGAGATTTTTTTTTCCCTAAATTCTCAGTATTTCTATGTTTCTCTATGAGAGATTACTAAACAGAATTACTAAATTAAAAGGTTACTTTATAGAATCTCTCTCTATGAGAGATTCTATAAAGAATCTGAGATTTCTTTAGAAAACAGAGATAAAGCAACTCCCCTGATTAGAGTTCACAGCCTAAATGTGTCAGACCAAGGTTCTCCTGCAAGGCTTGACAAGCCATGAACTGGGTGAATGTGCTGTGTCCTCCACCACTGACCTTTCTATGTACAAGCTTGGGCAGAACCAGAAAGCTTCTGAAATGTAAATTCAACAGATAGACTTATTCCATTCTTGAACTAAGGTAGCTTTCATGAGTAAAATTAACTAAAAGCAATATATTGCCATAGGAACCACTATGGTTAAAACCAGTATTTTCCTAACAAAATACTTCGTCAGAGATTTTTCAATCAGATCTCTTAAAAATACCCCACAAACACAAAATCCCCATAAATTTAATCACAGTGGATGCAAGATTGACAAGGAGAAATTCCTTAAAGGAATAAAAATGTAAATTACAAATTCTTTTTACTGTTAAAAGGAAACTGTTTCTGTGTATTTCTCTTATGGACACAAAAATAAAAAAGTCAATTACACTCTTCTTCATGAAGAAGGAAAGTAGGGCACCATGCACTTTCTAGCTCCAATAAATACCAATAAATATTTTACTTTTGGGTAAAAAAGTTATTACCCCATGTATTTTACATGCCATTAGAGTGCAAAAATTTAGCTCTTTTTCTTCAGATGCATTTGCAAAGTTCTGTAAAAGACTGACTTACACAGCTACATACTTGCAAGTACTTTAAAAACGGTCATGTTATTTATGTATTGCAATTATAGCATCCTTGATACCAAACTCCTTTTCAGAGGTGTTACCTGACCATCATTCTAAAATCACGAGTAGAACTAGCTGCTGCAACAATTTTATTTGAAAACCTGATGTAAAGTCTATTGTTAAAAACCATTAAATTAATGAAGGGAAAGGGAAAGGGCAAACCTTTAAATTTTGGCAACTCAGCCAGTAGCTACAAAAATATTTATGTGGTCCATAATTCTAAATTGGAATGAAACGGCATACAAATTAATTATTTTGAAAATATTATGTAGGAATTATGTCTATTCGGAATGTGTAATGCTAAATATCACTTTGAAATTGTTTATTTGGAATGTTAATGCTTTGTTGTGTTATTTCTATCTGCGGTGTTTGTGAAGCAAGCCCTGTTTATTGGCTAATATGAACTCGTGTTGATTGCAATATGTTGAAGTGATATTCAAATGTTTATGTAGCCTATTATTTATCATCTGTATTTAGAAAACCTCAGAAAAATGTTGGCTAAGGAAGAACCTCAGGAGAAATATGGATGGTAGACTTTGGTAGAATTTCACGCTAATTGTTTTCATAAGACAAACAATTTGTTTCCAATTTGTGAAACTTTCAGTGTTGAAATTAGCTGCAGGGTATATTTCCTTTTTTTCAGCATAGATCCCTCAAATACCCCCAAAAGGTATATATTAAAAAAACCCAAAAAACCTCCCCCAAAACCTCACCCTACAACAGGATGTTTTGTTTATTTTTCTGCCTGAAGAGTAGAAGTAGGATAAACAGTGCAAATGGGACAAGAATAAGAACACGGGACTAGAAAAGGCAGGATATTTAAAACAGTTTTTAAGGTAAGGAGGGAAAAACAATCATGTTGCTTCCAGGATGTGCTGGTTTTGGCTTGGGTAGATTTTGTTTTCTCTGTAGTGGGTAATATTGGACTAGGTTTTGGATTTGTTCTGGGAACAGTGTTGATAGTTCAGGAATAGTTTAGTTCCTGCTGAGCAGGACTTAGACAATGAAGGCTTTTCTGCCTTTCACCCCACACCACCAGTGAGGGGGCTGGGTGTGCACAAGGAGCAGGGAAGGGACACAGCTGGGGCAGCTGACCACAACTGACCACAGGGATATTCCATAACATACGGCATCGTGCTCAGCATATACAGCTGGGGGAAGAAGGAAGGGGAGGGCATTTGATGTGATGGAATTCGTTTTCCCAAGCAATGGTTATGCATGATGACACCCTGTTTTCTTGTGGGTGCTTGAATACCTGCCACTCCATGGAAAGGAGTGAATGAATTCCTTGCTTTGCTTTGTTTGAGCATTTGGCTTTTTATTTTATCTATTAAACTGTCTTTATATCAACCCACAAGCTTTGAAAAAAAACTTCTGTGAATTTTTTGAAAAACTAAAGATATGGAAAAGAAATTGCATTAATAATTTTTAACTGGATTGTCCTTGGAATTAATCTGAAATGTTTCACTCTGAAAAGTCCCCATTTTCTTCAATATTTTTTTTTTTGAGAGTTAGACTAACTAAAGTACAATGCTTAATGAATTTATCCTAATACTAAGGCAGTGTTTATATCTGATTTAAAATGTAAATAGATTCATGTGGTAAAAGATTGAACTATTTTTATATGTTGTAGAGCATGTGTGGTCTAGTGGCTACACTTACAAGAATACAAGATTTGATAAGCAAGGTGTTATGCTTCCAAATGTAGGTAGAGAAAGAGGTAATTTTCAGGTTTTAGAAATAGTCAGAGTATTAAAAAAAAGTCTTTTTCCCATACTATCTTTTTAGATTGTATCTTATTAATCCTCTCAGTGCAAAACTACTCACTTATAAAAGCAAATGTCATCATCATCATCATTCACTGATGGAATGGATCTTTTACATTTTAGCTAATTAAGCAATCAGAGCTTTGAAGCAGGCATATTGCAAGTTTCCATATTTTCTGGTATTTCATATTTCTTTTTTTTCATGGCTGATGAATTTCATACGTTTAGTAAATTGAATTTTCTGTCTCCAGCATATTCTAACTTGTTAAGTAAAGCAAAGTCAGCTGCCCATACAGTAAGTCTGTGCAGGATGAAATTGCTTCAGTATTACGCTTTTTAGTATGTCTTCTTTACAATTCCTGTTCCATGTTACCCTTCTTAGGCTGCTTTATCTAGAAAACCTCAGCTGCAAAACATGCAGATAAGAAATTCATTCAGAAAATACCAACATCTTTGGAATTGTGTCTGCAACAACGTTATGATACAAACAATAGTCAAGAGAACAATTTGAATTTTGGCATGCAAATAAGAATACAAATACATCCCACACTGCCTTTGCAATTCCTACATTCAATATGAATGCAGAATGTGTCTTTTAAACTGAAGAGGGTTCTCACTTTGAAAGTATTGTCTCATATCTTCAGAGTAAATGTTATCAAAAAGAAAAAAGGACCAGTAGGAGAAAAACGTGGTTTAACAGCAGACATATTAAATTGACATTATCAGCTTAAGCAGGAAAAAAAAAGCCTTATATCTGGTCTATACTTTTGTTTAGAAGGTAGTTTATTAGAATTCATATAATTACTTAAATTCCCCTTATGAGTGCTGGGGGAACAAAAGAGTCAGTGCTGGAAAAGTATCATAGCATTTTTTTAACATATTAGAACTGATGCTCTTATATAAGGACATCTAGTACCTAAGATTAATTAATTTCTAAAAGGCTGGAGGAAGGGATATTTGCTTGTTTCTTTTTCACTTTGGGAAAGGAACAGGAACTTTTTCACCCCCCACCCCCCCCAGAAAAAAAAGAAAAAAAAAAGAGAGAATTCCTTTAAGTAATTTTTACCAGGATGGAAATCAGTCAGAGAGAGAACAGTCAAGATGAGCTCCAGAATGAAAAGAAACAAAAAAAAAACCCTGAATTTCTTTAGGGCTTATGTAGTGGAAATGCTAAGTATATTCTTCAGAAACTCAATAAAGTATATAAGTATTCCGTGGAGTTTATTTATATGTATTATGCATATCACATAGAGGGCTAGTTTCAAGAAGTGCGAGGAATATTGCGAGAGCACTGTCCTGGTGTTTTCAATTCTTTAGCAGAAAGGAGGAAAGCAGCCTATAATAAAATTTATTAATCCAAAAAGGTATAAAGGTGTTCCTGTTTATGTGTTGTAATGATTAAAATAGCCTTTCTGTAAGGCTCAGATAGCTGTTTTTAATGCAATGCGCCAAATAAAATATTCATTAAAAAGAAAACTCTTCCAGCAATAACAGTTTGGCTATTAAGGGAAAATTACAGAGAATGTGTGACAATTTTGAAAGAAATTGAATCCAATTTCTTCACTTAGAGGCTGTCCTAATAGAATGAAACAATTCAAAAACCACAAAAATTCAGGTAATCATAGCATTAGAAACTACTATTTGGTAAGCAATTACAAATAGAAGGAAAACATTAACAACTGCACTCATTTACTTGTGACTACTTCGCAGGAATGCACATGAAGTGCAAACAAATTTCAGCGATCAAACCTGAACCATTCAATAGCAAAAAATTTGCTCCAACAAGCTGGGAGCAAAAGATTTTTTTGATTACTAAAGGGTCAGGAATAGAAGCAAGTACTTCCCCCACCCCCCATGCTCTCCTTTTCCTGTCACTCAGTTTGGCCCTGTTACATAATACTTTAGTAAAATTACAGTATGACAAAGTGATCAGACAAAGTACAGGGCAAATGGGGAAGGGAAATAATGTGAAATCCTTTATAAATATCACAAGTTTTTGCCTTCACATTTTCTAAAAAGAAGAATATAAGTCTTTGTGCTTAGTGGCATTGTTCAACTGACATTTAATTACATCTAATTCCTTCAGTAGAAAAGTTGAATGCTGAGGGCCTCTGCAAATTCTGTTTTCTTAAGTTCACAACATGGCCCATAGATACATGCTATTCAAAACAACGTTTGGGTCAAAGTTTAAATTATTTATTTTTTAATATATTCTTTTCAACTTCTTTCTTATTGATCATGCTGTACAGTCATACTACTGCCTTTTTCAGAAATTATAGTGCTTAATGGGAAGAAGGACAGGAAATAAAAGACGAGAAAACATGTATATGTCCATTACAAATAAACAAAAAATACCACTACCACTTTAGGTCAATTCTATATATCTAAAAGCATCATCTTCAAATGATATTTTTCTAGCATTGTATAGACAACTCATAGACAGGGAAAAAAACCCCAATTATCCCATGAGGAGATTTCTTTTGCATTTTATTTTGTGTCTTGAATAACAAAAGAAAATATTTGGAAAGTTGCTCTCAAAGCTACTTCCAAAGTGTCTATGATGCAATGCAATTAATTGCATATCTTTGCAAAGACCATCGAAGTTTTCATATCTGTTTTATCTAGGGGTCTGTCAGATAATAAGTTATTTAATGAAAAAGGACTAAAGGTGTTTGAGTAGCAGAGTTAAATACTAGCAACAACATTGTTATTACAGCCTTGAGAATTCAGATTCTACTTAATAACTCTTTTTAAGGCATAGTGGGACTTTTCCAGCAAAGTCTGGAGAAGGTTAAATAGATTTATTTTATAAGAGTAAATACACATTTTCTCACAAATAATGCTCAACAGTGAGGAAAAAAATACCCAGAAGATTGCTCCGTTTCTAATGAGCGTCTGTGCTCCCAACTATCCCCCAAAATTTGCTAAATACACAAAAGAAATCAGCCATGATCATGTTTCAATGTGGAAAAAAATAATATCAGTACAAAGTCAGTAGTACATGTCTCTAATAACATTTTCATGGTATAAAACATGATGAAAATGTATCAAATCAATAGCACTAGAAAGGCACTCATTATATTTAATGTCATTAGAGGGGAAAATATCACTACAGGAAATATATATATAAGATTAAAGGAACAGAAACGGTTAAAACCACTTATGAATTGTCACTTTTCAAAGCCAGTGCTCTTTTTGAAACATAACAACAAAGCTCAATGAATGAGATCTTTGTTCTAAGAAAACAAATTCTGCAATAGAAGGTGAAATTTATTATTTCTGTCTTTTAGCTTGAATGCAATGGATTACACCTAACAACCATTTAAGATATCAAAAATTCAGTATTTTGCTAACTGGCTCTTGCACTGTCCTGTAAGAAGGCTAAGTGGATAAATAAGCTGTATATTTATGGACTACTGTTACATTCCATGTTATGGTCACTGCACACAAACCACGTAGTTCTCCCATAAATGTGTGAATATCCCCAAAGTGACATTCCCCCAAAAGTCATTAAAAGAATTCTTTTTGTTAGACAGTAAAACCATGCAAGATGTAACAGTGCAACACATACATGGTAATGCAGACACTTCCAACAAAGCATAGCAATAACCAGAGCACACAGGCTTTGCAATTTTGCTAGCATTGAGTTTTCAAAGGAGTCCGGTACTGGCATGATTTGTTTTATTACTGAAACATAGGAGCAAATGGATGAATCATTCAAGAAATTATATGTAAGAGAGACCAAAAGTTATTGGATTATTTCACAGTGCAATAGTAATTACAGGGGACTTCAGTGGTATTTGGTGGCAGCAAAATCAAATTGAATTTTCTTGCTATTGCTCAATAAACACTGACGGTGTCATGGTAGGACACACTGTGTGCTGGTCATGAAATTTAGGCATGTTGACATGACACAGACTCTGTCAACTTATTACCATGAACAGTACATTCAACTAATGTAATTTCAACATATCGCAAGAAAATAATTTTTTCTAAATAACAATCATTCATTTAAAGATTGGTTTAAATTTTACATACAAACACATTTATGTACACAAAAAAGGATAAATGCAAAGAAGAAGGAATAAACAACGAGGGATCTTATTATGTTAATAAGAATGGATACCAAGTAACTGGAAGTTAATACAATATATTTATTCAGCTGTAAAGGCATGGGATAGAGAAAGGAGGGGAGAAGAGGAGAGGAGAAGGGAGAGGAGGGAAACAGTGAATAATACGGCGGTTAAGCAGCTAATGAAAGTGAAGCTGGTGTTTGAACAATACAAGTGATTTCTTCATTTCAGTTATCATTCGAACTGGAATCTTTATTAAATGAAGGTTTGGGGGATTTTTGGATTTTGTGTAGCATTTTGTGCACACGTTTGTCTTCCTCAAGGAGAATTTTTCTGCTGGGAACAGCAGCACTTCTTTTACGGCAATAAAAACCCAGTAAAGAGACAGTGTTGGACTGTCTGACAAACTCGAACTGCTGGCAAACCCTGATAGACCCAAATTCACTCTGCTTAACAATAGACACTGGAGGCACTGCCTTCTGGATTTAGCTCTAGCCACGTGCCATTAAAGCTAGAAGGCAATTCAGATTCTGAGGGGAGGAGTAACCCATTGGAAAAGTTCCTCTCTGATTTACCATGGAGCAAATAAACTTTTCTAAGTGCTTGGAATTAGAAAGCACCAGATCTGTGCCTGTGTGCCACTTACAATGAAAAATGGAGCTAAATTAGAATGTCTTCTTCACTCTGAATTTGCACGGTTCCAGGAATAAGGGAAGACAGAAAGAAACTGCAGTAACTCAATAGGCTGTCTTAAAATATTTCATAATGTCTGCTGCCACTGATTAAAAAATTCTATCACATAATTATGATTTTTCCACTGGATTTCACTATAGTGACAATAGCCTGGAAACATGAACTCATTCCAATATCAGGATGCCTGCTTTTAGCTGATAATTTTTTAAAAACAAAACCTATGTTGATGAAAAAATATGACAGTAATTACTTTCCTAAAGTTGAAGAGGGATTTGAAGAAATGGCCATTTATCTGAAACCAAGATAAGTAATCTCTGACTCAGAAAACTGCTGAAGAATTACATTTTGTATATAACTTTACTTCCAGAAAGTATGTCATGGGAATATATAATATGTACTTTTTTTCTATTTTCTTGTAATGTGATTTAAGAAGATATGCCAGTCAAACTAAAGGGCAAAATGAACATGAAAATGCTCACTAAGATACTAGACATTTATATTTTGTTTGTGGCAAAATCATTCAGAGACTTATATATTTTTGCTTCATTTGTCTTGAAATAAATTTCACATATGTTTACAAGGTTTTGGAGCCACTTAGTTTAGTTTTAGAAAAATATTTTGACCCAATTAAGGGGAAGAGAATGAACTCATTGTTCAACAAGCATAAATAACATTACTAATTGGATTAATTTTGAAAATTTAGTCAAAACAGATTCTCTTTACTGGACTGAAACCAACATACAAAAGAATACATTTTTTCATAGTTTTTTCTTTTCCCACAGGCTGTCACCCTTGTATATTTAGTTACATCAATCTATCCCTGCATTTAGAGAAAACATTTTTTTCTTTAATAATTTGCTAGACAAATAATTTTTGGGATTAATATAAAAAGGAATCAATTAATGAGTTAACTGTAAAAAGACCCAGCTTTTGATAAACTTGTGCATTTTTAACTTTTCCTTATCCTCCATTTCTTTTTCTTTTTTTTCCAAGTGTCCTCTTTGTTTCCAGGATTGCTCTCTGTGGGTTTTCCCTTAGTGCATTCCTTGGTAGAACTTTGTTCATCCTCTTTTGATGTAGAAAACCACTCCAAGCTCATAGGGCACATTATCAAGTGTAATGGGAGAGGTCTAATAATGTTTGTGGACCAAGACTTGGGGTGAACTTCAGACACCTCGAACAAGATTTAGGTTGAGTCCCAGTGCCTACATTTGAAGTCATGTTCACAAAGCAGCTGTTCAACGACAGCAGGAAATATCCTTCCGCTATGGTTGGCAGAGCTCTCCAGATATTAAACTGAGGGCTGTGCATATGCATGAGCCACATGAGCCAGCTCCATACATCACTAGGTGCGCCTGGGAGCGTGAAAACCAGCCTACTATTATTTTACCCAGTAACCATTTTGAAATATTTTACATAAAGGGGTTTCTGAAATGGAAAAAGACCTTTGTATCAAATAGGTAAGTCTTGTCTGTTAACCTCCAGTACCAATGGCTCTTGTATCGACAGATCTGGAATTGTGCAAAATCAAGGGGAGCAAGCAGCTTGTGCTCCACCTACATTATTTTGTTACTTTGTAGCCCTACTGCCCTCCTGCAATGTAGAAGCTGTAAAGCTGAGTCTTTCCAGTGGAAGAGGGATTGGAAAGGGTGTCATCTTAACCTCTTAAACACTTCACAAAGATTACACAGGTATAAAGGAACCATCACTGTCTCTGTCATTTTAAAAACAAAGTACCTACAGCTGCATTTTGTCAAGGGCCTGATGAAGATGGCTTAGTTGTACTCAAACATGTCTGGCAGACAGGAATTGTTAATCAAATTTCTGGATCCTAAGGAAGTTTTTGTAGGAACAGAGCACTACTCCAGCAGTTTTCCCAGTTTCAAAACCAGGGATGTAGGATACAAAAAATTCTATGCTTGCACAGTACTACACCTTATGCAAATATAAACCTTAAGCTTTATGGATCCTCTTTGACAGATTGTTTTGGACATCATAATCTTCTAAAACAATGTTTTGGCTTTGGCCTTTTATTTTAAACAGGGATTTTTCATGGTTGATTGGCAAGGACTCATTCTAGTTATTGATCTTCAGAATTTATCTCTTACAGTTTTTAAATCAGAGTCTATCAATAGGATCTGTAAAGCATATTCATGGTTCTGGCACAGGCCAGGTTTGCATAATAATCAATGGTTCTCAATAGCTAATAATATTCAAGTGTTATTAACATATAGCTAATATTTAGTTGTTACATGGAAGCTAAACTGAATCATCCCTTCTTTTTTCAGTGCGTTGATAGCCGTGAAAATTTATGATTGTTTACTGGGGAAGTGGCCTTAAAACTGAGTCCAAACAACTCTTGTCATAATGCAAAGATGATTGAGATTCAATCTCAGTAATTCCCAACTGCAAACACATCTAGACAATAAATAAACTCAAGGTAATGAAATTCCCAAATATACCTAAAAGTACAAAAGATTAATTTAGAGCTAGGGATAGATAGATCTAGGGATAGATGTGGAAGAATCTCCCATAGAAGAAACAATATGAACCCAAAGTGCTTCTAGATTCTCACTGTGAAGTTTTTTTGTTTCAAAAGATAAAACTTAACCCTTTGGGCATTTAAATAGAATCTCTGGAATTCATAATTTAAGTTACAATGTCACTATGCTGAGAGGCTATTTATAAACTCATTATTAACATAAAACCTTATACTTTGTTCTCTTTTTTGGGATGTCTTTACAGATTTTGAGTTTCAAAATTTATTACAATCTTTTAGAAGTTTTCCAGTGACATTTAATCAGTTTCAGGACAGATCATAAAGTTTTCATTTTACCTAGTTACCAAAATATGGCTGAAATTTCTGCCTTAGATATCTTTTCTACGTAGAAACAATAAGCAAGATTAATTCAAGTTAAATGAAAAAGAGATAAATTGGTCCATAAAAAAGTTCTGTAGATGCTCATTCAGAATTAAAGCAGCCTCAGTGAAAATTTCGCAATAAGTTAAACTAAATTAAATCAAGGTCACCTTAGTTTTTAATAAATGACCACTCCAGCATTTTGCATGGTTTAACTGTGCTCTTTAAACATATGCATCTTCTAAATGGACATTTTTCCTCCATGTGTTAATTTAGATAAGCCTGATGAGATTTAGTCTCCAAGTATTTGTTTAAAAGTCAACTTCAAAATAATGGAATAACTAACAACATGTTGCTGGAAGGCCTGCATGTAAAGGTTTGGTCCTCACAATTCTGACCAAGACGAAATGTTGAGACACTCCTGTATATCTCATAATGGAGGCTGTTCTACATGGGCTCTCTTGCAAGCAGCCTTAGTGCAGAGTTCATCCTGTTCTCGTGCCGAGTTCTTGTACTGGAGTGCGAGGAGCACCCCGGAAAATCTTAATGAGAGTAACTTTGATAGACACCAGTCTTGTAAATGAATGAGAACAGAACTTTTGCAAGAAATTCTGAAACTTCTCAGAGTGTCAGTTCCTTCTAATGATTTACTAGCCAACAGCAGACTTATATTCAGAAAACAACAACATTAATAGTAATGATTAATTGCTGAATTCTGGTGAGAAAATTCTAGTCAGTATAAGTTTATGCATCTGAGTTTTTGGAAGAAACTTCTGAGAGGATACCAGAACCATCATACATCTGAGACACACAGACTGGGCGGCAAAGAGAGCAGAGAATATAGTATCTGCAGTTCATCACCTGTCTATAGGTGAGAGCTACCTACACTGCAGTGATGGAGTTCTTGCTGTCTCTTTTGACTATTGCTCAATATTTTTAAAGTCATTCAATTCTTCTACAGTATAGGAAACTACCAATGTTTGTGCTTAATGAAATTGAAAAAACTTAAAACTTCAGAACAATTAGAAAGATCATATTTTACTCCAAAGTCTTCAAATGCTCCAGAACCAAGGAAAAAGTGAAGTGGTCTCACTCTCTTTCAAAATTGTTGTATGTGGGAAAAATCTCAGGCATTGTGACAAGTTTATGTTCCCTTTAGCATTGATGAAATTTCCTTCATGGTGTCTCAAATGGCTGTCATATCAAACCTTACATCAAATAAAACTTTCTGCTTCTGCAGCTTAGGAAATCATCTTTGCTTTGGAAAATATATTACTAGACAGAAAGCTCTAAAAAAACCTCACAGTGATAAACCAATCTCCACACGCTTATAAGATATCTAATGAATTCACCCCACACAGTTGTTGAGGTTTTCACGTGGTGATTACTATATGCCATTGAATATGTATTGATAGCATAATGAAATGATTGCTCTTTATGTTAGAAAATGTTTGAGGATCTGTATTGTATTTGAGAACCTTTACCATTGCTGAAGTAGATGAAAAATCTAGCTGAAATGTGCTTTTCCTTCCATAAAAGTTCTTGCATATTATGTTCATATAAGGAGTTTTCCAACTCTGCTTAATGTTAATTTCAGTTTTCACAGAAGTACAAATTCTTTAACTGAACAGTAAGTATGTCCCATTTACCTCCCGTTATGTTCCTGTGTCAAAGAAAGTTTCAGACCTCTAATAATGAGGGTATGAGGGGAGATGCACAAATTATTTAAGTCCATTTATGAGACACTATTTACAAGGAAGTTGTCATGACTGGTTTGGTTTCACTTGACCTTGAGAATAATCCACACTTTTCTCTAATTTGAGAATAATACATATGGGAATAGTATCAGTTTCATTAAGTCTCTCTTTTCAAGCCCTTGAACACAGCCTTTCTTTATTTCTGCCACATTTGCACATGTGGGCAGTAACTTCAACTAACTGTATTATATATGCAATATACATTGGTTCCAGAGTTTTCATCCAAGAGGGCAGTTGGAAGGTAATGAGAATAAATATAATCAACTTTTTATCCATTTAGATTTTCTTTCTCTGGTATTAGCCATGAATCACACTAGAACTTGTACAACTGTACAGCTGTTCATATAAGGAATATGGTAGATTATCCTCACTAGAGAGTTGAATTTGTACAATCTTTGAATTTCATTCCAAGAGTCAAAAAAATTGCTTCTGTGTGCTTCCAAAAACATTTGTTATAAGATAAAAATAAAAATGGAGTTCCCAAGAATTCCCTTTTTTTTTTCTCTTGTTAAATTTCAGTCTCAGTACAGGTGTCAACTTTGACATTTAGGACCAGAAAAATAAGAAAAAAGTATTCTAATTAATTGCTTGCAAATCTACAGGAGAGTGAGATTTAGTGTCTACTGCACACAGCACCATTATTAATGAAAGTTACAGTACTGCTTAAAATTCTGTTCAAATGTGGAGCATTCTAAAACTGCAGCTATATACAGCTTTTAAAATTGCTTATTCTTCTTTATCTGATTGCTTTTTAATATCAGGGAAAGGTTGAGGGGCTCTGAGCAAAATCTAAGAGCATGGGAATCTGCTCTATTCAGCTTTTGAAGGCTGAAAGAAGATTTAGTATTTAAAGTTTTAGATTAGCTAGGAATGTGTAAATCCTTTTCTACTTCCATTTACCAGAAAAAAAAAACTTAGTATTCAGTGCACTGAGGAAAAAGCACTGGCTTCCTCTGAAAACAGAACCGGGAAAAGTTATCAAGTTCCAATTCAAGTGTACATGACTTAGGACTTGGTCTAAACATTTTAATTCTCAATTTGAGCAAATATGCAGAAACAACATCCATAAAAGAGTAACTTTGATGTTTTTCGGGTAACTTTTTATCTAACGTCTGAAAACTAACTATTCCCCTCTGTGGACAAAAAGTATTTGGAAAACAATTACATAGTAAGTTCAGTTTGCAAAGTCAGATTTGAAGAACTGGTTTTTCACAGAGCAGCTTATGATCTGAGAAATATCTGGTCAGGAATAATTGCTCAATGTAAATTAAACAATCATAATAACTACTGTAAATGAAAACCACAGAAACACAGTTTTTGAGTGATGCAAACTTTGTAGGAGTGTGGTCAGTAGGAGGAAGTCCAGCGACAGAAACTTTTGTGTACATTCTTGTTTTACACTAAATTTGGGATTTTGATGCATAAGAGAATTCTTTTCTCTTATGGAAAAATCTTTGCTTTAATATACTGGTTATATATTATGATTAGCACTTCCTGATCTATAAAAATTCTGTATCAATAAAATAGTAATAAATTTTTGAGAGCATAGGTTCTACCTTCTGTATCTATCAGTTAACAACATCATAATAAAGAGGAATTAAAGTCTATATCTGACTCCATATCTCTGTGTTCCTGATTTAAGAAAATAAGATTAATAAAGCCAAGCTATTATTTTATGTAAATGTAGTTGCCCTTATTAAACAAAGTGAGCCTTCTGTGCAAATACTTTCGTGTAATACACATGGTAACACTCATTTTTGATCTTAGCACTTCATTTTTTTTTTCACTTTCTTGATGAGAGATTGTTCTGCACTTGTTTTATACTTAGGTAGCTTTTTTATTATTCTGTGATTTAAAGTTGCTGCATATGGGTAAAAAGATATTTCTAAATAAATAGATACAAATAAGTGCACATATATTGCATATTTTATATCATGTATATGGGACTCTAAATGATTCTACTTACGGTAAAGAGGTGAAAAAAGCATGTACAACATAATAGTCTGGATGATTAGAAATTAAATACTTTCCTCAGTAGGATAAGACTAGAAAGTTGCATTAGGAGGAGACATATTTACCTGTAGTTCATATTTTCTGTGTAAACCAGTTAAACCTCAGGTGAGAATAAAGACTTTGATCCTTGTCCGTTATAAAATATTGAAGTTCCACTGAAATCATAGCTATTAATTTATACCAGGTAAGAATCTGGAACATATATTTCCTTTTCCTGTAAACTAGTAAGACCACGATTACACAATGGAGGGAGATTTTTCTCTTGAGATGCCCTATCTTTATTCTCCTTTTTTGCTAGAGTAGAGTTGGGGCAGACTGTGATGGGAGACAAAATTTATTAATGTGAGAGAAAACAAATTGAACATGTTTCTCCCTATGTGACTTTGTTACAGAAAAGATTTTCTGTGAGGAGAAAATATTTGTTTTAAATACTGCACTACCAAATTAATTACAGACCTCTTGTTTTATAGAGTAATCAGATGAATATATATTTAAAAATTTAGGAAGGCAGTAAAGCAATACCATTTCGGCAATTCATTCTTCACAGGAACAAGATTTATGTATTTGATTTACCTGGCTTGTCTCACATCTTGTCCTATAGACTTGAATTAGAAATGTGAAAATATCGAGTGGTCTCCCTTACAAGAACCACCCCCAAAACCAAACCAAGCAAAACCAAACAACAAACTACAAATTTCCTGAATCCTTTACAATAAAGGGAAATCATGTACCTGATGTCAGGTTTTGATGTCGTGGATCTTCTTTTACTGGTGAGACAGATTAAAAAAACATAGATAATAAATTAGCCTACAGTTTCAGGTCAAAATACCAAAATAAATTTCAATAAGAAACATGTTTTCTTCTTGAAATCATCTCTCAGATAGGAATTTCTATAAAGCAGATTTTTTAAGTCTGAGTCTTCTAGTTAATCATTTAAACAGATAAATTTTCTCTCCAGTAAAACCATATAAGCAAACTGCTTCCAGATAGGCGTTTAGTGAACTTGCACCAGTGCCACTTTTATCCTTTGAGGTTCAGGATTTCAATATACAAATTTTACATGCAAGTCACTGCATTTAACCAATGTAGAGAGGATATTTATGTCTTTGAACACTTAATAAAAACCTGTAATTTATTGCTATTAATTATCTTTAGAGGTCTAGCAGAAATCATTTGTCCTTTTGCATATTGCTGTGAGGAAACAAATCAGGGCGGTGCTGCGTCCAAGAGGTTAGCCAGAACATGAGTGATCATGAAGTCTGTCTTGTGTAGAAAAAAAATGCTTTTTGTTGTCTGTGTAGATACTTTACAGCACGAAAAAGGTGACCTAAGGCATCAGACAAGCTATGGGGATGAACTCTGCACTATCTGGGTAGGGAGCACAGGAGCAGACTGAGTGGGCACTGCTAATCCTCGGCTGCAGTGGAAAGGTCACTGCTGTGCCAGCCAGGGAGGGTCACAGCCAGGGCACTGCTGCAGCCAGATAGGATGTGCTGGTGTAATCCTCGATGCTCACACGCAAAGGAGGCACCAGACATTCAATTACTGGGGATTTATGTACAATTTCATCATTTTGGCTTACTTGCATGTATGTAAAAAGACTAAAAAAGCTCTTTCCAATCCCGTAAAAGCCTCCAAACCTGAATATTTGCATTTCTTTTGCTGTTCGCAGAGATTTTCATCCCTTTATTACCTTTAGTTTTTTCATCTTTCAGCTGTTTCTTCCCAGTTGTTTTTTCTACAAAGAAAAAGTAGCACAGTTAAAGTTTAGTAAACTGACTGCTGAATAGATTTTACTTAGAGTTTTCAAGTAAAATTCTTTGAGAATTAACACAGATATTTTAGGGGTTGCTTCAAACAAAAATACATGCAAATTTGCAATCTCATGCTATTTTTATTGTGTTCCTCTACATATATATGAACACATTGAGTAAATTCCTACCTTCTTTTTCCTTAGCTGTCTTTGGTTTTTTTGTGGCTAAAAAAATTTGCAGAGAAATAACATTAAGTGGCAGTCATCAGAAATACAAGGCTTTTACAATAGGTACATTGCACAAAGATTGTCTCCCTAGTAATTTCCCTGGGAGAATTACTGTGGTAAATGTGTCTCATGGCATGTTTACAATGTCTGTAACATTGCAACAGTGCCTGCTACCCTTAGTGGCAGTAGCTGATGTAGGCTTGTGTAGAGTTGTTGGAAATTGTTTGAAAATTGCTGGTTGGAAAGTAGTTTAGAAAATCCTGATAAAGGCTTTAGGCACTTAAATTCTGTAATTTCCTAACTACTTCCATATTTACCTATTTATTTGGGGCCAAAATACACGAGGGAAGGCCATTGCCTATTGCTTACTTCTTACTCTCTTTCTCAGAGTGATCTCGAATATCTGAAATAAATAAACAAACAAAAATTCCCAGGATATGGAGCAGGATGGACCTTCAGAACTGCCAAATGTGGCCATTCAGAAGTCCTACAGCAATAGATTGTGATTTATTTAGGGTTTTTTTCCTAATCTGCTTTCACTTAGAGCACATGCTCTTTTCTTTTCAGCATCCTTTTTCCCCAGCTGCAAATGCATTTGGTCTGTGACTCCATTCAACAAGGCAGATTGAAATTAGGCAAAGTGTATAGCTTCAGGCATCTGAGCCCATTTCAGTATTCCCTGTTGGGTGCAGCAGACAAATAGCTGGCTGCCTTCAAATGGTTCATTTGCACTTGGCATCGTCCAACCAGTTGTAATAATGCTTTGTTCGGTGTTTTCTGGCACGTGTGTTGCCTGATTTACACCAGCTGTCTCAATGAGGATCACCAGTATCTAGCTCACCAAAACATGCTGCAGAAGGTGAGCAGTGAAAATCACATAATCAGCTGATCAGAAGGGCATGTGGAAGAGACCTGTGCAGCTGCAGTGCTGTCAGTTCACCCATGCTGCTTTACACTATCACTGCTCCTTGCTGATGAGCAACATGCATTAATCAACACTGGTGTGTTCATTAGTTCTTTCCATAAGGCATACTAGAAAAAGGTAATATTTACCTGCTGTTGGAGTTTCAGCTGTTGGCTCTCCAGGAAAATAAGCAGTAATGAAGAGGAAAGGGGTGGGTAAGGGAAGGAAAAGAACAAGATTTTCAGTACCATGTTTTTTGAGGGAAAGCAACCATTTAAATAGATCTTCTCTTTCATCTGCAACTTTTGTGCAGGATAGTAATTTACAAACACATATGCCTTAACAATAGGCATGTACGTAGAATTTCACACTGAAGGCTGAGTCTCTCTCTTTGAAGTAGCATAATCCAGCATGCAATGATTCCTGCAAATGCAAACACTGAGCCAAACAAAGCTTTCCAGCGAGCAAATATTTAAACAGTCTTATTTTTAAGTGCGCCTTCATGGTTATCGCTGACTATGCTATTTTCCAAAAAATGTATTAATTTTAACTGTTACCTCTCTTTTCTTATCATCCACCCCATGGCATTGACCCCTAAGTGTTTCTCCCACATTAGTAGCTCGCCTTGCCTTTTAAGAGTAAAATCTCAAGAAATTTTGACTACATCTTTGCACACCACCTAGCACAAGAGAAGTGTACATTCCTGTGCTATTATAATACCAAAAATCATTGAAGAAAATTAGTCAATCCAATGGATAGAAATTCTCTGATGTAAACCATCATCGCTCTTTTTAAATCAAAGAAATTAATGAAATTGTCATCTTGAATCCAAGATTTTTTACCCATCACTATTTCATTAGTCCCAGTTTTATGTAAGAACACAATTTGAAAGAAAAAGAATGACCTCACTACTCAAGAAAAACCTCTTTTCCTAGAACTTAGAGCAGGACAAAAAGGAATAAGATCACAAAACATTTCAGGCTATTCCTTTGATTGAGTAATCTCTGTACTTTCTTCCTGCTGAGTTTTGGCTTCAGATGAACATGAGCTCACACCAAGGTGAAAATGTTTCAGTCAATGCTTTTGCAACAGGAAGACTGAACAATTAAGCATCATTTTCTCTAACTCATCCCAGGAAACTTTCACTCAAGTCTTGGCCCATAAGGAGACCTGTAAATGTCAGTGCTTAATGCTTATGCATCCTGGGCATTCAGCAAAGGCCAGTTTTGCTGCTATTAAATGCTAACAAGCTAAAGTATTTTAATATTTGCCTTTTTGCCTATAATCTTGCTTATAGCTTCTGGAAGCTGATACATTACTGCACTGTGACCCATGGAATAATTAATATGTTTTTTCATTTTCAGAAGAAAAAAACCAAGATTTTTTCTGAGGTACTGAATCTAGGACAGGGGTTCATGCCCTCACTAATTGAGGGAGTATCTCTCTGAGGGATCTGGATGGGCCCAGATGGGCATGTACCCTAATTCAGGATTAATTAATTTCCTTAGACAGTCAGGTATGGGAAAATTCTTGACCTGAAGGGCAGTTGGTTTGACCCTCTGTTGCACAAAATTTAAGGGCCATTTCCTCTTCTCAATGCATGAACAAACTTCCACTTACTCTGAGAACACTGGGAAACATACAGCCCCTATCATGGGGCTTTCGTTATGGAACTAAATGGGAACATAGTTCGCCAGTTCTTAAGATATTTTTAAAATATCAGCCTACATGTACTCCTCTTGACTGCAAATGGCATTTTGGTATTCCTGCTTGTGTAAGATATGCCACCAGCTTCGTTTTCTGTTCAAGGCAATGTCACAATTTGTGAGTCTTTAGTCAGTATGCAGGGAGTAAATTCTGTATCATTGCACGTTCGAGTTTGATGTACGGGCTGTCAAAGACCTTTGTGCACACTGAAACAGAAATAGTGAATAGTAAGATGATTTGCTAATTGCTTTTAAAATTGAGTGAGTGGCTGTATGGTGGCCTGCCAGGTTAGATCACGGCAGCAAGTCAGTACTATAAAATTGTATGTGTTGTTAATTTGTGTAGTTTTCAAACTCTGCCTTGTCTTTCTGTTTATACCTGCATTACTTAATGATCCAATCTCTTTACTGACTTAAACCCCATTTGCTCTTGCAGTAAGACTGAGCGAGATACGATGCGTGAATTCAGCCCAGGATAAGTATATTAATTTAATTTTCATTCCTACTGGGCCTGAACTCCAAAATCAGTGGGTATTTTGTGCCCATTACTACATCTCATACTGAATTACACAATAGCTTTGTTCATGTTATGGCAAGTACACTGTACAAGTGGCTAAGATATATATGAAGCAAAGCTATATAGAAGTCTATAAATAAAGAAGACAGTGATCCAACTAAGCATTCTCCTTTAAGTGGAGAAAATAAATTTAAAATAGATAGCTCCGGTGTTTAAAATCTTAAGCTAGATCTATTCAAGGATGGTTTGCTCAAAATGGGCCGCGCATAGGGAATTAGTAAATGACTGTGGGTCTGCTTGTTCCTGTTTTTCCTTCTTAACATTTATAATCATTTCAAGCAGCAGAATATAAGCTCAATAATGTGCTACAGACATCCCTCTGCAAAGGTCAAGGGAAAATATCCTCTTTATTCCTTATATTCACAATATACCATAGTAATATAGGTCTTGATAAAAAAGCAGTGTAGACAATGACTTTGGGTTAAAGTGATTAAGGTATAAGGTATTAGTCACTTAAATCTGTGATGGTCCTCTAAGGGTAGTGAGTGCCATCAATGCATCTCTCAGATAAATCTCTGCAGAAGACATTAAATATCAGTGAACACAGATCCAGTGAAAACAAGACTGAACAAAACTGAATAATAGAATCAAATAGAGTAAAATTTTCTTAAATACTAGCAAAAATGGGAATAAACCCATGGATAGCTTCACAGGAAGTAATTTTACAATGAAAACTCAGAAAGTGAACACTGCAGTTCAGGGCTGCAGGAGATCCTTCAGTGTAGGTACATTTCAGATGCCTTGTGTTCACACTTTCCCTTTGCATCTGAGGTTCAGGGAAACACTGTTTTCCTACAGGTGATTAAGAGCAGGTATTCATCTTCTCTAACTTTAAGCACCTAGAACAGGTGATGGTGCCATGATGATTTTTTGCTTTCTCTTTTGTATACCTTTTATATCACTTTTATGTATCCTCGGTGCTCTTGTAATTCCTTAAGTCTGATAATTTAGCATAGTCCCCGTATTCTGTCAAGCCATCTAGAGGCGTCTCAGTTGGAAGCCAGGAAGCCCTATGCTATCCTGAGAAACCAAGGTCCTCTCTAGAACACATCCTGTAAACTAAGATTCAGCCCATCCAGAGGGGAATTCCTTGGGATAGAGGAATATCACGCTGTTCATTCAAGCTTCTCATTGGGGAATCTTAGTAGATATGCTAATTTGCAAGGTCTATAAGTTGTGTACATTATCTATCGTGTGTGCATTTTGGCACATTCCACCTTGGCGAAGTGGTGCACCATAAGGATCCTTATTAAATATCGAGGGGAAAACCCTTTTTTACCTTAACCATGCCTGGCTCTTAATTTTTAAGACCAGGAAAAGGCAACATTGATTGGTTTAGGAAGCTTAAGGGAATCAGTTTGCTTTGCCTTGTTGTCAGATCACTTTTTGCCAGAATAATGCATTGTTTGGTCTTGATGTGCCAGGCACAGCACCAAAAAGAAAACATAGATTCTCTGCTAAAGAGGCAGCATCTAATTCATCTGTGAAGGTCCATACTTCAGCATTTTCACAATTCAAAGCATGCAGTGCAAACATTGTCCTGATTCTTGTCTGACCATGCTTTGCAGTATGTAATGTGTAATGACTTGCCACAATCAGCTTAGATCCCAGTCTTTTTCTGTTCAGAAGTCTTCTTTAAAAATGACCTTAAAAAGGACATTATGCAATGACTTCAGTGGAAGTTTTTGCAATGTGACGAATTCCCCTTGAATCCTCCTTAAAACTAATCTAAATTGGAAATATTCCTTTCTCTAATTTAATTTAGGTTTTTTATTAAAAAACTCTTTTGTTGGAAGAAGCCCAACAACTTGCTTAGTGAATTAATGATGTAATTTCCAAATGGTATAAGAAGTAAGGAAAAGGTTGACTAATTCAGTTATGCTATATGCTGTTTTCATATTTTCAATAAACAACAGATTTGCATAAATATAAAATATACATCTACACTCATCTAAAACAACCAGAATATTGGTTTTGCTACCAATGTAATTTACTTTATTTTCTAGGAAGCAAAAATTGCAAACAGAATTTGAATCTTGCAGCTTCACAATATTACATTATAAATTTGCTTGGTTTTGTTGTGTTTGGCTGTTAGTAAGCAGATGGAATACAAGAGTATATGTAGTATAAGCAAGAAAATAGCATTATCTAACATGACAATATTGCAAAAATGAAAATTGAGAGAACATGCATCTGAAAAAAAGGTTTATATTCCATAAGAAACAGGTCATGACACGTACTTGCAGTGTTTTTGGGTTTGACTCGGAAGTAAGAAGAGGGAAGAAAAATGGTCAACAGTCAGGTTTCAGCATAATATTGTTACGGCAGCAAATGGTTTTATTTGTTCTATATGTTTTCACATATCAAAACATATTTTAATAATCTCACAGTAATTCCCTTTAATCTAATAATGAAAGATGGTAGTAGAGGTGATCTAATTTACAGAAGATAATTGTTTTGCTGGAGTTAACAATAAAAATTTTATTTCTTCACTTATTTCCACTAATGAAGAAGCATGGAGCAGACATTTTTAAAACACATGATGATTGTCCACAGTGAAATTGAACAATGTTCCTTCCTATACCATCATCAATTTTGCTCTGTCTTGTACAAGTGAGACTGTGCATGAGCTATGATATCAGAGACATTTACCAGAGGTGATGGATAGTGCCAGATCAAGATCTGAATGATGTCTCATATGATACTTGCAATGGATGAAAATTACAGTATTGCTCATCCTGAGAGGTTAACTCTTTTGTGAAGTCCAAATAAAAGGCAGATCCCCACAAACAATTGTCAAAATGAAGCAATTTAAAGGAAGATGTTTCAGAAAGCAATTCAAATTCTTTGCTGGCATATGCCTTTGATGTTAATGGAATTACAGAAGCAGAAATTTGATCTTTGATATATACCTTTATCTTAAAATGATGACCAGCATTACAGGTATGTACTGTGCTATTCAGTTTGTGGTATGGCATGTCAGGGTCATTCTATACATCAAAATAGATCACAGGGCCATGGTTTTGACATTTGTCATATGAAATGGTATTTCACTATTTTTTTAAATAACACTTTCAAAAGTAAATATAGGAGTGCTTACCTGGTTTTGTAAGGGGAGCATCTTTTTCATGTCTGACTGCTTCATGCTCTAAACAGAAAACAACAGCATAACAAAATTGCCATAATGTTACATTTTGTATGGGGCTTTTGTTTTTTGTTTTTGTTTTCCTCTTTGGTTTTTTTTTTGTTGTTGTTTGTTTGTTTGTTTTAAGTAACAAGGATTACATGTATGTTTTTCAGGTTTAAGCAGTCAGTTTCTCTTGTTTCATGCTGTTATTTTGAAAAGAAACCCACAGGTGAATGGTTATTAACAGATTATCCACTGAGGGATCTGCCACAAAATAGCAAAGTTAATTAGTACTGCACACAGCTCCACAAATATAGCTGCTATTAAGCTACTAAGACACCATGCTACTAAGAGTCATGCATGTATCTTAGGGAAGAAGTAAGTTAATAGGGTTTCCTCTAATTTCTTAAATGTAATTTTTATCTATTTTCCATTTTTATTACTTGAAAGGAGAGTATAGAGTAAACTCAGCAACCATTCACTCAAGTCCCAATTCTTTGTTCTTGATTCAGGTATACTTGAGCTGAGCTCCCAAAGCCTTGAACACATACTATTACATATGAATAAATTATATTTAGGTGTGGAAAATGCATCTCATCTCCACATGCCTCCTTTCCTTGCCCCTCCTCCCATCCTTCTACTTCATAATTATTACTGAAAAAATATAATTTATGTTTTGTTGCTGGAAATAGAAAATATGAAGAAGTTTTTTTTCTCCAAACAGGTCTAGTAAAAAACGTCAGAAGGAAAATACCCCACAGATCTCCCAGCACAGTAGCAGCTATGTGATGGAAACTGGGGCCAAAATATATTTCAGGGCTGGGGAATCAATGGACAGCTCTGCTGGCCCTGTTTCCAGGTGAAGTTTTCCACAGCATAAGAACTGTGCATCACTTTCCTTTTGAGAAATGAGGACCCAAAATCACACTGTAAAGTGGAAAGTGCTGAAAATGTGAACGGCTTCTGGAAAAAGGGCAATATTCTGCAGACTTTCTGCTACTAAGATGAATAATTGAACTCCTAGTAACTGTGATTTCAGGTGAAGAGACAGGTTGAGAAATGCCAAGGTGGAGACATCATAGGGAATTTCAAATGGGAAACATTTTTATGAAGCATGAATGAAAACTTGGTTCAGTGAAGAGTGATACATTTCCCATATCTGGACTTTTTTTGATCAATAAATTATATGGGGAATTAACTGACATTTTTATTATTATTTTTGTAGTTTACTTTGCATTCTGCAGGTGTCTAAGACATAGAAAATCAACAAGAAGGCTGACTGGTAAGTTAAGGTGTGGACTCTTTCTTGAGTTCTTCTTGACTGAGAAGAATCCAGGATGCAGTTATATTAAAATAATTGCTATTTTTCTCTTTTTAACTTAGCAGGAGCATTTACTCAACCCAAGTAATTTTTAATAGTGATTTTTAAAAAACTTGTAACTCCTATATGAGTTTTCAGTGTTAGGACTTTTGATATGGGAAGCATAGAATGAATTCACTCCTACACTGAAGCAATTGGTTATGTCAAATGGAATTTTAGTTAACAATGACAACATAGTATGTTAAATGAAAGAAATGGAAGACATGATAATAAAGACACTATAATTTTAAACAAAACTAGAAATTGCCAAGGGCGTGTTTCCTTATGTAAAAGTAAAAAAAGACACACATATCCAGCAATGTTACAGGAATTTTTCTGATTAAGGTAGGAATCACATACTTGCTGGCTTTTCCTGGGCTACAGAAAACAAAAGAGGTTATATTGCAATTGTTAGATACAGAAAGAAGAGAAAATATACACTTTTTCCCCCCTTTCTTCTTACCATTCAAACATTTTATTGGACTCAATTCTCACTTGTTCTTAGCTTCCCAACTGTGCAAGGATGCACAGCATTCAAACCCCTGAAGTTTAGACAGCTTTGTGTTGACTGCTAATGATGATGAGAATATTCTAATTTCTTGGCTGACTCTTCATAGCTTCTAGAACACTCATCATTAGTTGTTTGTTTTTTCCTGTCAGCATTGCATTGCATTACAAAAACTAAAAGGTCTAAATCACAGATAAGACCCAAAGATTTAGAGTTTAGTCCCGAAAACATTTTCTCCGTGAGATAAGACTGATCCAAAGTCCTAATCCGTCTGGTGATTTATTCTCATATTTGGGATCCTTTCAGAGGTCTGAATTACAGCTACACCCCATTTCATTAGCCCAGCTCTGGTGTTAGCCCCCTAATGAGGGGCTGGAAAAAGCAGCTAAGTAGCTGAAAGGCCTTGACCTGCCTTCATCATTGGAAAGACAATTCTTAGTAGAACAGAATCTGCTGGTTTTGCTCTAAGTGTTATCAGTTACATATTTCATAATACTGTAAAAAATTATTGTAGTGCAAACATACTACATTAGCTGAGTGCTGAATAGTGTTTAACACCCCCCACCCCCATTCCTAAATCAGGAGAGAATCACTTATTCTTACCTGACTTCTCAGTGGGAGTTGTCTTTTGTTGTTTAATTTTCTCCTCTGTGTCATGAAAGCAGCATTAAAATCACAGTGTGTTAGCATGGGTTCATATAACTGGAAAAATTTCTATAGGTGATATTATGCATACGGTTCACAATGACAAAATAAATGCATGTCTTTAACATCACTATCCCCTTGTGGCACTGTAAAACAGCATGCAGGCATCATGAGTTCTGATTGCATGGTGAGATCATACTCATGGAAAAAGTAAATTACAGGGCCTCATGTCTCAGCTGCCGGAAAACAGCAGCATACCCTTCAGTGTCTTTCAGGTGGAAACCATCTTATTCCTCCATCCATTACACCTCTGCCAACATCGCCTTCCTGAGTGTCTAAGTCCAACAATTTGGTATTAAACAGCACAAAGAACTTCTGTTGAGATACTGCCTAACCACAAACATGAGTGGAGGTATCCACGTGTGTCTGCACTCCGAAGATGAAAAAGATGTGGAGACACACGAGCGCACAGAGGGACATATGGGACAGTCTGAATGCCAGTCCATACCACCTGCTACTGGACAAGTCTACATAGACCTTGCTGGATATCTGTCACAAGACAGTGGGGCAGCCCTGACCTTCTGCTAATCTCACTGGAAAAGCTGCCCAAGTCCACATGCTCTTGAGCTGCCTGTGGATTTGCTCAGCACAGTTCTCAGAGGATGTGGACCCATGTCGATATCAGCCAACAGACCTGAACTGCCTCTTCTCCAAGTAAATTGGTGGGACTACACTTTCTAATCAAGTCAGGTTTGTTTTACCCTCCCAGTATTCCAGTCAGGCAGAAAGTGGGATGTTTATGTTCAGATTTCTACTCTGCCCAGTTTGGTTGGTTTTTAATTCATCCTATGTCACACTTTCATAGCTCTACTCCATTTTATGCATCTTTCCATAACTGAATTCAAGCTTTTCTCCTAATCTTTACCTTTCAACATTCACATACATTACTAAATTCTTCTTAAATATGCTGAAGACACATTCAGATGGTATTTGCCCTTCCTCTTGCTAAAAGCATTTTGCAGCCTCCTGCCTCTGGTCCCTTCCCTTCCCCTAAGACCTCTGGAAATCATCAGACTGAAGATGACGATGGCTGGGTGGAGATCAGGTTGAGCAGATATGTCCTTGTCCTCTCATCTTGTTTGTTTTGTCTGTTTTGGGAAGAAAATCAGTACTGATGGGGTCAAGCATAGGGTCTTTGGTTTCCAGTATTTTTTATTATTTGGAAATTAAATATAGCTCTGCATCGGTATGCTTTTCAGTTGTTGTCTGGTAGGTGGCAATTTAATTTCTCTTACTTTGTATTAATTTTAGGGCTTTTTTATCCCCCTTACTCAGATATTGTTACTGTCTGCTTCTTATGAAAACAGTGAATTAAAAATCTCATCCCCGTATTGTGAATGGAGAAGCCTGTGAAGCTAGAAACGTTTTGTAGCACAACCAGGAGCTTGAAGATGCAAATTTTTGAGAGAATGTGTATTTTTTCCTGCTATTAGAAGAACTTTAACATATAACAGTGTATTTCACTAGTTTAGATTGGGACCTGAAACCTTCTATGTACTGATACCGAAAAACCCCAATATGCTGACTTTAAACAAAGGCCCTGTAACATGCACTAGATTAATGACAAGTAAAAATCAAAAATTTCTCCGGATATTATCCTAACACTTTTAAACGCTAAATAAGATATTTTTCCTTTTCTTAATTCTGTTGAGAATATACAGCAATATTTGCGTTATAACTCTGGGATAATAAGTCTGTGAGGAAATAATTAAGAAAAAAGTTTGTGAGTGGATGGCATATTTGATTCATTTGAAAGTAGGGGCAATGTTTCTTCTCAAAATGAATTTATTCATGAAAACAGAGTGTCTTGGACAGGCCTGTGGATTTGCATTCATGTGGGAATGAACACAGTAATCCTTTGGTATTCATTCACCTACCTATTCTGCAACCTAACCACACAGCAAATATTGATCTACTGATTCCACTGGAGAACATCCTGATGCATTCCCTGGCAGAACTACAGGTGGTGGCTGATTGGCTTTTTCTCTGAGTTTCTAGCCATTGGTTGTAGCCAGAGGAAAACTGAAGGAGTAGAATATCCAGACTTAGGGAGAACAGTCTCTATAAGGGAATACACTCCAAGACATCAGGAAGCTTCACAAAATCATTCTGTTTACCACATTCATATAAAGAAGAGCAGAGAAAAACTTATAATGAGGATAATACATATTATTGTGCCAAGAACAGAAGTAATATTTCTAATTTTTTGGAAAATATTATCTAATATTTCTAATTTGTTTACCAAATCATGAGGAGTCTTGCAAATAAAAAAATAAACAATTTTGAGGACTTCATAAAACTATAAAAAGTAAAAAAAAATTTAATTAGTATTTTTAAAAATATCTTGATTTTGCTCTAATTTTGACTAAGCCCAAAGTTTAAAGTTCTGAAATCTTTCATTAGAGAGAATTTATTTGCTCTGCAGAGCTTCAGTTTTGCAGCACTACAAGCATTAATATTAATTTCTTCCCTGATGTACCTAATTTAAATGGAAAAAAATAAGGCTGTAAACATTTCTCTGCGTATTGCAGGCAGTTTCAGCAGAATTACATCAGGAATGAATTCCCTTGCTTTACTTGCTTTTACTGACATACACAAAACACTCTTTAATTTAGACATTTCCCTACAGGATCAATATATTTTCTGGAATTCTCTAATATTTCAGTCGTGTGATACTTCTAAGTCTGATGACAGGAGGCATAGCAAAAATGGTTTGAAGCTGCACTGAATCAAGGTGAAAAAGGAGGCAACTGTTTTGTACAGAATGAAGCTTTTATAATTCAAGCTGCTACCTCAAGAGCTCTCATTGGCACACAGCAGGCAGAAGCACTATCACTACCAGTGGCTGCAGATTAATACTTCCAGTCATCAAGTGAAACTCAGAACAGCCACTGCTCTCCAAAGCAACCATTAATCATCTGAGAATAGAGCTTTTATGCTAAAGGAAATTTAGCAAGCATTTTTCTATACTTTTTTTTTTTTCCCTTTAAGCACTTAAATTCCAAGCACTTGGGGTCTGGAATGTGCTGTACTATACTAGAGTAAAATCCTAATCAGTCCAATGTTCTGGTTTGTGACACAGTGCTCTGATGTTTGAGAATGCCTGACCAAGGAAATTTCCTGCTGCTATATGGGTGAGATTGGGCTAATTGTGCAGCAGGACTGATTTCATTTACCAGGAAAGGTAAATGCCACCTGTCCAGACAACCCAACTTCTGGCTACCACTGTGGCCACCAAGCTGGGCTTCCTTGCTAGGACATTCCTGGCTCGGTTGAACTCACCAAATGGCTGAAGCATTCTGCTAGCTGTTAATACACAAAAAGTGATCAGTGAGTTAAATAAAACCTTGGCCTATGTGTCTTTAAAGGAAGAAGAGAGAAATGTTTTTTCCCCTATTGACTCAAAACCAATACATCTTCACAAAATCAATTCCTCAAGGCTTCCTGGAAACCTTAAAATGTCTATGAAAACACTTAACTTACAAGGTAGAATATTGTACATTATAAAAATGAATTAGAAATAAACTAAATGCATGAAGAAACTGATTTCTTTAAAAAGAAAAATTAAGGAAAAAGGTAATGAAATAAAACCTGCTTGCTTATCAGTAAACACGTAAGGTTTAAATGGTTTATTCAATCACTTATTCATGAGCACTTCATTTTAATGTGAAGTTCAAACAGCAGTACTGCCAGCAAAGGTCAATGGGATGTGGATATTTACTTTTTAGTCCCCACTGCTTCTGGTAAAACCACTCAGGAGTGATGCAAGCTGAGTGGGCATCAATAGCTGAGTTTTCTGTGAGGTTACCTCTTACTCCTGTTAATTCACACCAGACCCAAATCCTTGAGTACCTTCCTTCTCCAAAAACATGATGAGAGCAGAGCCCTGGTCTGAAAGGGGGAGCCCTTGTCCTGCTCACTGCAGCCAGTTGTAATTACAGTTTACCTGAGTGCATGGTCAGTCCCGGTTAGCATTGCTATTCTTTGTTCAACTCCTGTTCTGAGATTCAGGAACTGAAGGCTGCCTCTGTGTAGGCTGTCATTTACTTGATGAGATTGTAACTTCTTTTTTTAGGAGACCACACTCACTTCATATAATAACTAATTTATTGAAAAGGTTGAGAAGGCTCAATTCCCAATAAATCTCTGTGGTGTAGTAGGGGGCAGTAGAGAACTCCTACCTCAAACTCTGGAGAAGAGGTTTTGCTAATGCTTTTTACTACATCAGTCAGAAAAACCACAAGAACAGTCAAAAACTCTGACAGCTGAATCCTTTTACTTAAATTTCCCTCTTGTTTTCGTTTTCCTCTCCAAAACACTGAAAAAACCCAATGGCAAAACACCTGTGCCTATATCAAGGCAATCTCCAAGTTTTGCAGACCACACATTTCCTTATTAAGTGGAGCTGGGAGTAACTGGAGGTTACTTTACCCAACCTACCTGGCTTAGTCTGAGAGACAGCTTTTTCACGTTTAACACGTTCATGCTCTGCAAATAAGAACCCCTATATTAGAAGGTTTTTTAATTTTTAGAAGATTTTAAAAAGGAATTATTCTTATTACAGCTTTAAAGATGACTTTGCATTAAATATTCCCACTAGATTTGAGAAGAATTTTTTGATAACTATGTTTCTCAAGAAAAGATTTTTAACTATTTTTCCCTTATAAAATTAAAATAATGAAAAGACTTTTTAAACTTTTTAATGTGGTTTAATTATTTTCTGTGACTTTTTAGAAATATAGAATTTCTAAAATTATGAATTGCTTCTACTATTAATTGTGTTTGCTACCAATGATCTTCTGTATAGAAAATTCCTCATTGATGTTTAATATAGAAATTATGGCAGTTTTTATTACAGCAGATGTGGGGTTTTCTCGTAAAAACTGTAAAATAAATATTCAGTATCCTGCATAAAGGGAAAAAAAAGCTTTCCATGTTTTTCTGTGTCCTGGACTTGGCTGGACAAGGGCTAATTTTCTTCAAGTTAGTTAGTATGGGGATCCCACGAGTATATTTTGAAGCACTAATAATAATGGGTATTATTCTCTAATAATATAATATAACCTGTATGCAATTTTGCACTATTTAAAAACAATGTGCTATCCAAATCACAACATTATGAGACAGAAAAAAATTCAGAGGAACGTTAACAATATGTTTAATTCAGATTTGTAAATCCAAAGTCTAAGCTGTGTAGCAGGTGAGCATGCAGCATACCAAGAAATAAATCTCTAAAACTTGGGCTAGAGGCCTGGCCAGAGAATTGCACAGACCCTTCCTCATCTGTGGCCCCCTCGATTGTTTCTCAGCTCCATGCA
Organism: Vireo altiloquus; assembly: GCA_013396875.1. NCBI lineage: Eukaryota > Metazoa > Chordata > Aves > Passeriformes > Vireonidae > Vireo > Vireo altiloquus. Next base: position 188,600 of record VZRF01002078.1, read on the forward strand.
AAGCTGCCATGGAGACAAAAAGCATAGATGGGTCTCAGCTGAATGGGAAAATTATTTCCATGCAAACTGGGACCTGTGAGACACACCTGGTCCTGCATTACAGAATGAGGCATTGAAAACCAGTTTCATAAGTCAAAATGTTGCCTGAGTTTGTGTTGATGAATCCCATCTTAGGCTGCTAAAACTTTGTAAAAATAAGGAAATACCTTCCTTCTGAAAGTTAAAATAATAATGTTCTATATTGCCTTGGTACTTACTGTGTTCATGAGGGTTCTCTGAGGTAGCTAGAAGTAAAAAAAAGGCATATTTTAATATTTTTGTAACTGTGATGCAAAATTTAATGCATTTCTTAATGACATTTTAGACACATAAAATTTCAGTGAAATCTATATTGAAGCGTGCAACAGTTACATTGTCTTACTTACACTGTTCACCCCAGACACATAAATGGGACACTTAGCTGAGGAGCACAGGCACCCTAAATTCTCACTTAGCCCAAATTTGGTACAAACACCCCAGAAAGTCTTTGTACCTCTTCACTGGGCTGAGTCACCCTCACTAAATGCAGACCATATAACAAACCTAGGGAAACTGCCTGAATAAATAAGGTGCTCAGTTTGATGCCTTAAATGGCTACCTAAAACCAGAGAGTAGATAGGAATAAGGGAATAAAGGTAGGTATTTATTTAAAAGGCCTTCAGAGGTACACCCAGAGGCTCCTGCCCCAGTGGCTCCCAAGATGGACAACGAGTCATGAGTTCTTCACACTTTTATAAATTTGTTTCTTTTGCATATCAGGGTTAATTCTTCAATTAAGCCTTCAGTTAATGCTGTAATTTCCCCAAGCCTGCCCCCCTGTCCAAGATGTTGATTTACACTTTTTTTGGGCATAGGATGGTCTGAGTGCCCTTGGAAAACAAGCCTAGAGAGGCTTTGTTATGTCTATCTTAGCATGAGAGAGCAGAAGTTAACAGGCTACAAGAAACTTCAGAGTTACACACTAGGCAGCATAGGATTTGAAAAATATAAGAGTGAAAACCCAAGGCATCAAGTTTAGTGCCCACTAGGAGACAGGGCAAGTTCAGACCATAAGGTCTCTATTAGACAAAGACAGAAAAATAATTTTAGCTCGAGTGAGGAAACAACATCAAGGGCAGTCTAAACATAAGAGTTCCTGACAATTGCACCTGCTCTATGAGGCCGATGAATTTCAGATGGATTCAGTGATACTCCAAGAAGCAGAAAGACAATTGAAAGTGTTCATTAACTTAATTAGGTCACTTCTAAATAAAAGGATTTCAGTGCTGCAAATTCTAAATTTTGTGCCATTTAATTTTCTGCCTTTTTCCAGAAAAAAATCCAATATGAGATAAAACTAAAAACCAAGTTAATGCTTTCTATGAATGTTAAGACAACATTCCTCATGTAAAGAGAAAGCTTGGCAGCTGTACCCAATGTCATTATTGGTTCCACAGGAGCAAGCGAAATGTCAAGACCTAGCCCTGCAGCTGGATTTTTCCTCTTGACTTTTGCTACACAGCTGCTGTTTTCAAGAGAAAAAAAACTCTACCACCTGCATGTCTTCTGTCTGTGAGAGAGAGTAATCCCACAGAGAGATGCAGCAGGGCAGGGGATGAGCTGCCTTTCGCAGCCCCAGCACCACAAGCAATAAAACTGCTGCTGTGAGCTCCCAGGCTGTGATTCACTGAGCCCCTGATCTGAGCTCCCCAGATCCCACTTGGGACAAAACTTGCTGTGTGTGTGGGTTTCTGTTTCACTTGTTTTCCCTGCAGTATAAAATCCACTCCCATTTTATATCCAGTCTCTTATCCAAGCTATTGTTGTGCATTTAAGGAGACAGCAACTGGAGATGGTGTGCAGAAAAAAGTTAAAAAAACTAGAACATTTTTGTGGGTAACAGAGACTAAAGATACAAAGTAAGGGTATATGCTTGCTCCTAACTGAGGAATCAGAAATAAGAAACAACAGAAAAACAAAGGTCCTGTGACAAAGCCACATTTGTTATTTGTATGTGTGTAAGAAAACCTTTGTGTAAATTTGGCTCATTTAACACCCCCAAACCAACCAAAAAGTAGTTCCCTAAGCATTGTAAGATGAGGAAAATTCTATTGCAATTGATTTTCCATGAAATATATCAGAAATTTGTAGAGGAAATTAATTTTTGATTGTGTCAAAAGACATATTTAGATATGCTCAGGTAATTATGAATTTCAACTTGCAAAAAGGAATTTCACAGCAAATATTTAAATAAAAGCTGAACATTATACCACGGGCTGGTATAATGACTAACATAACTATTACAGAATATTGTGTCACATAACACTTTCAGTAATTACCCAAAATGAGCAGAGTTTATCACGTATGAACAGTATTAATTTAAAGAATTTCTAGTGACACTGCTTAATGAATTTTACAAGCAAGCCTTTGTAAAAACATCCTTAACTAAGATCTCTCTAAACAAAAATCTAAACAAAATCTATTACTCCTTAACTTTCCAGTAAAGCCAATGCAGTTATTTCCCTTTTTATGCTGGTAGATATGAGTCACATAGAATATTTAAAACAATAGGAACTCAGCTTAAGTCTGGTCCCTGAAGTTTGTGAAGGTATCTGTTGTCCTTTTCCATCTTTTCTTTGAAGGCATTACTTAGACAAATTTGTATCATATCAGCATCAAGACACACTGAACACTGAGATTACTGCTATCTGTGCTTTGCCTAAAGGTCTAGCTTTCTTATTTCTTCCATAACATTCATATATCTCTACCAGATATTTTGATGAAATAATAAAGATATTCTAAAGTTAAAAGTCTCTAGAGGATGTGTTGATTATTCTAAAACATACCTATTTTTGTTTTCTATTAAAACATCAAGGTGAAATTTTGAAATAGTATTTGGGCCATAAAAATAAACTTTATGTTTTGCTAAGTGAGATTTCACTCCATTCAATATTAATGTTATCCTTCTTGTGTGCCATTATCTCATCAAAAAATGCAACTCAAATGGCTTACACTGTATGCAGAAAGTTAAAAAAGGAAATCCCAAGACCATTAGATTAATTTCTACAGTATCACAATTATCTATAATGTTGGTACCCTGATTTTCATTCTACTTGGTGAAACTGGCAAGACAGTAAAAGCTAAATGTCAATAACCAAGTCAGACTTTGCAAAATGTTTAATGATATACGTTATCTAGCCTAAAGGGTGAAAAATTAAAGGCTGTGTTCTGCAGCTCTGGGAATCTCACACGCTTCATGTCGAATCTTGCACTAGAAATGCAAACAAGTATTTTTTGGTTTGGCCACTGATGGAGCGAGGGCACTGAGCTAAATAAACTCTTGGTTTCTTTTCAAATAGTTGTTCTGCTGCCATTAGCTAACAGGACTACCTATTGGGTAAATAAGTACTTATTGTTCAAAATGTCAGATAATTCAGTCCTAAGTAAGTATTTTATCTTAATTTGTCTAACACTTAAACTACACTGGAGGAGGAACAAAGTCAGATTTGAATCTAATGAAAACAGTTGGATTGCTGATGAAATATTTGAAGCTATGTAAGATCTGAACTGGATCAATGAAATTGTCTGGTTCTATTCTCAGCAAAAATTTTAATTTTTTTTTCTTCTGCTTTTCACTTCACTTCAAATATTTTTGACTTGTCTGCTATTCTGAAGGCCACAAGGGTATTAATTATATATGGCATACTTTTGTAAATTAGGTTCTGGTATGGATTCAGAAATGAAATCCTGCATTTTATTGAACCATAAATTCATAAGGTTAAAAGCAGAATGTGCTTTTTGATTATAACGTCTATTTTCCATCTGGATAGCAGTTATTTGCCATTCAGACAGTAAATACATTTGTGAATGTGTGCATTCTGTAAGAAAAGAATATGTTGTGCAGGAAGTAAAAGCAATGCCAGAAGTACTTGTTTTAGTAAAGAAAAACAGAAAAATAGCTGAGAAAAATTATTTCCAATTAGATAGCTACAGATGTATAATAAATAAGAAATTTACTTTCCATCAGACAAAGTAAGAGCCTGGATTTATTTCCCATTAAAGAGAGCACAAAGATTCTTTACCATGTTTTGGACTGGACATTGCATGAATATACGACACAAAGGTAATGTAATCTGAACAACATTACAGGCTGAGAGAGATCGACATCAACAGGAATCTTCTAATTGAATTTTCAAAATTTGAAATGTATACCTTCCAGTTTATACATCATGACAAATGTAAAATTTGATTTCCCTATTTAATATGAATTCATTCCTCCTGAAAATGAACTACAGACAAACTAACAATTTGTCCTTTAGACAAATTATTGGACATTACTCCTTCCAAATTAAAGTTTCAAGAACTTAAGAGACCACATCACTGTACGTAATTTAAAGTAAATAAGACAGTATTATCCTAGTTATTGTTTGGCTTTTTCAAACTGGGAAGCAACTGTATTATGAAGAAGTCAAACAGAATAAAATATATTCTTTACAGGTCTCAGATAATAAGTTCAGGAAAAAAGAGATTATTGGGATTTACTCTGTTAAGGAGCAGCTCCCTACATTTGCAAAGTTATTGTCTATACCCTTTGTCATTCAAACAAGAAGTCAAATGTTTGCACAAGTTTTCTAGATTAGCAGATCTGATCTCTTTTATCTGCCTGTGTCTTTCTCAAGTTCTTCTGCATAGACGAGCAGCTGGCAGACAGTGTTGAAATGCCAGGCCGCTGAGCATATGTCTAAAATAGTGACTCAGAAACCAGATTAGCTGCAGCAGGATTCCTGAAAAACCTGCAGCAGGACTCCTAAAAAGAGAATGGCTTGTGCTCCTCCTGACCTCTGCTCTACGTTAAAAATTTGCCTTGACAGTGTATGACCAAGAGTTACCCCATGGCTGAGTCAAAACAAAGCAAGCAAGAGTGTGTGGTGGTGGCATAAACAGGGGAAGTTGCCAAATGATTAAATTACAGTGCATGCCTTGTCTTACAGGATCTCTTAATTCCCTATAACATTCATTTTACATTTCTGGTTTGCTTTAAACCTAGCATTTTCCAGGATATTTGTCCAGGTTTCTAAATATTAAGGAAGTATTATCCCACATTAACATGACAAGTATGAAATGCTAAGTGATTAAAGCTATCTGGAGCATTTGTAGGGAAGCAGAGAGCTTGAGCTTCCAGCTTGTGTTCTTAACTTCTATTCTTGGTCTTGGAATGCTCAACTGAGTCTGTGCATCTCCACAGACTTCCTTGGGTCACTGTATCAGCAGTGGCTGAAGGATGATAATAAGATAAATGATTAAGACAAACCCTCCTGAAATGCCAAGGTTTGCCACTATCATTAATAATTAACCACTGATATTAGAGCCTTTAGGGTATTGATGTGCAACAGACTGATCTTCCTATTGCCACTTTCCACCAAAAATGCTGTCAGGTTGCTCTCACATTTCTTTCTGCCTTGTTTTCATTACCAGCCTGGCCCAAGATATCTATCTGCTTTCCTAGAGTTATCATGTTTGTGTCCTTGCTGTTTGGTTTGCTTTATACCTCCGGGCTGTATATTGAAAAACAAGCTGACTCTTGGTTTTAGAGGATTTTGTTGATGTTGTCTAGAGCAACTTGTTTTTTAAACTTATTTTTACCTGGCAGTTCAAGAATACTTTATACAACAGGGAAAACAAAAAATAATAGAGAGAGATGAGGGAAGGGAGAAACTTTTTCAGGGTGTAAATATAATAGAAGTAGCAAAGAAGTACAGACATTTCCAACATTTTTAAATTACTTTTAATGACAGGAATTGCTTCAACTTCAATCTGAGTCGCATGCCTTTAGGAATCATCAGTAATGATCCCAATCTTTCTCTGTTTCCCAGTTTGTCACTTAAACATTAGAAATGCTCTGGGAAATGTAAATTGTTGAAACAGCAATCTTGCATGATAGCACTGAAAACTAGTATCTTTAAAGTACTATAAGTCTTAAAATCCCAGGAGGACAAATCTTCCATCAACAGAGCTGGAAAGAATAAAATTTCAGTCAAATGTAGATGAGGTACATCTGCTGCATTAATGCATTTCATCTCCAGGCACGTGTGGTGAAAGACCTGAAGAGCTTCCTCTCAATATCATCATCAGCTTCTGGCGTTTTCATGTGCTGTTCCCTGAAATTGTGGGATGGGAACATACAGATGAGGGACAGTATGCTAATAAGCTTTCACTCGTAGAACTATCAGTTTTACATTTTCATATAGCTAAGGCAAAACACAGCAGAGCTAGTGCCGTCTTTATTGCAACACAAATTATTGACTCACAAAGGGCAACTGAGTGAAATCAGGCAGACTGGTTTATATGTTAGAATGATTTTTCAGAATATAGATGTTAGTTTATGCAAAAAATGTTCACTGCTCTATATAAACAATTGGAACCAAACAGAGCACCTCTTGCTGATGTTAATATTCACTATCATTGAATCTTCTGTCATAATTTATTTATGAAATCTGCCAAACTAACACCCTGGGTCCAGACTCCATGCAAATACTTGGAATACGAACTTCTTAGCTGAGGTCCTTTTTATCTATGGCTGGTTTTGTAAAAGTATACTAATGGCTGAAAATAAATTTACATGTGTTATTAAATAAATGTGAAATAATAAATTAGAAAAGGATAAGATGACTATGGAAATCTAGAAAAGAAAAATTTTAGAGGAGACATTAATTGATGCAAGGGGTGGAAAACAATAAAAATTAATTAACTAATGAAAAAATGGACTTTTCCCTGTGTACTACTCAGATTAACATGGTGATTAAAGCAGAGGGCTAATGACTAACTTCTAGAGGCATAACATACTGAACCATATTTGTTCCTCATGAAATGCTGCTGATCACTGCTTTTTCTTTAATTACGAGTTTGTAAAAGCACATTTCTGCAAATGATGTCTGCATAGATAAGAAAAAGAAAGGTAAATTGCCACTAGAATAACTATTCATTCTGGAGTTGCATCTGAATAGAATACCTCTGAGCATTCATTTGTGCACATCTTTGTGCGAGTGCAATAAAGTAACAGTTTATCCCATGGGGAAATTTTTAGCCAATTAACCATGTGTTATGTGGATATGCAGGTGTTCAAGCATATTATGCTGATTGGCAGGTGTGAGTGTTGCTGACATGATGCCAAACCAATATATATGTGTTATACCTAACTTAGTGTAACAACACAGGCCACCAATTGCACAGAACACTCTTTCTTCAGAAATCACAGCTGCGTCATAATCATTAAAACAGTAGTTTAACTGGCTCCAGTTTTTGGTAGCAGGAGCTGAATAAATTACTCTTATACTTTAAGGCAAGTAAGAATGATTAAAACAAGTTTTAATCATAACAGTAATTGAAATGCTATGCCAGGTCTATCAATTTGAATAATTTTGCAGGTTTGTTGTTACACAAGACATAAAAGAGTGTAATCTCAATTTTACCTTGAATAGATTACAAAATTGTTGTAATGTCAAGATTTTGGTTAAATCCTACTAAGAATAAAAGTGTGGGCATTTTTTCAAAAAAACATAGATGCAAGGTAGCATTATTAGTTTTACGTGCTTTAACTATGAGTGCACAGATGTGATAGGCAGATAAATATGGAGATCTCACCTTCCTGTTAAAATGTCTAGATTAAATATTTGCATTAGACCCTCCACCTAAGTACAATGACTGTGGATATTCAATCAGTTATTATTCTTACTTCTCTTTCAATGTCAGATTCTTAAGAGAGAGGGAAGGTTGTTAATTAGCAACAAACTCTCCTGATGTTCATTGACGTTTGTTTTCTGTTCTTGTAACTAAACCTGAAGTATGTTCCTTGTTATTATTAAGTGAGAAAAATAAGTATCTCTAGGGGGGCAAGAAATCACATTCTGGCAACAAAGAGAAGACAGATGAAATACTCTTTGCAGATGCTTTTTTCTCTCCATTAGCCCTAAACTAGGGTGAACAGTTTCAGTGTAGATGCCTAACTTTAGACATCTAAATTTGCATGAGTTAAAGTTTCTTAATGATTACATTAATATGAGTACCTAAAAAAAATTCTTAAATTTCATGAATTCAGAGAAAAGTCATGAGTTCAAGATATTAATTCCTATACCTGTTCATATTGAATCAGAGAGTGTTTTTTAGTCATTTTTTATCCCAACTGAAATAACTGCAACATGGAAAGTACACGAGCCTAGTCCCTCAGGTTCAGTCCATCACTAAAGAGAGGTTCTACAGATCATGGTCTCACACAACCCTGTAAAATGGATGTAAATTGTTTATACCCTTAAGATAGTTGAGACAAGGTAAACAGAAGTCAAGCAAATTTCAATTAACTGATGTAGTCTTTTCAGATAATTTTCCTTATTTAATATAAATTATCTGTTCATCAATATTCCTTGAAAATGCTGGGGACTTGTTGTTTCAGCATGGGAAATCAAAGTTCACCAGTGTATGGATAGTCATCTATTAAATTAAAAACATCTTTAGTCAGGAGCGGATTTACGTTGAAAAACATCTTGTCTGTAGCTTAAGTGTTCTTCAGTAAAACCACTTTAGTTAATTCTTAATCTGATGCAGGATGACAATGTTCACTACTTTGGAAGATCCTTCGGGCTCCATCTTGTGGCTATTTTAGTGTTTGTTACCTTTGAGAGAGCTGCCTGCCTTCAGCTGGTCAAAATAGCATTACGAGTTTCAACAGCATACTAGCACATGGCTGTTTTTATTGTTTTCTCTTACATAATACAGAATTTTGGGCCCTATTTGAAGAAAATGGCTTTTAAAATATTTATACTGACATGGGGCTTTTCCCCCCCCATCTGTTTAGGACTAAAAGTTCTAGTAAGGGGCTGTGTAATACACTTTGCAGTTATAGAATCAGATAATTTACTTTCTTACCCTTTGACACTTGTTAGAAAATGTGGTTCACCTTGAACCAGTGGCATCTGCAGCTGAACAAAATCCCATGCTGCCATGACCATTCGCTTTATGAAAGAGATGGCTGACTTCCAGTTTTTCTGGTCAATTCCAAAACAAAGCAGTTCTCAAATCCCCTCCTTCCTTTTTTTTTTTTTTTTTTTTTTCCAGGTTGGAAAGCATCTTGATTTTTACATATATTGAAAAGGAATGCTGCTGTGTCTTGGCTGGTTTATTCCACACTCAGTATGCAGAGCAACAGTTCCAAGCCATGGATACACTACCATTACCAGGAGTAATAGAAGGAAATTGTTCTTTACTGAATTGACAAAAAGATGTAGTTTGGAGCTTGAATGTGCATGTCTTTTCCATTTTCTCCTTTTGTTTGATTTTAGCTGCACTCACTATATATCCATTATTTGCACCACGATGCATTTATTGAGAAAAAGTCTAAATGTGATCCTGCAGACTCTCCTGTTAATGTATTTTGATGAAACTTGTCAGATCAATGTGATTTTCCTTTTGCTTTCCAAAAGCTATTGAATGAATTTAAGACCAAGGTGATAATGTTGAAAATCAGAACAGGAGTGTTGCTATTGACAGTTAACCAGTGCCTGCATCTCATGAACTTACAAGTCCTCATAATATCTAACTGTATTAGGCAGTCTACAGAGCAGATGAGACGTGCAGAAGTCTTGAATTAGATGTGCTCTCAGAAGCAAGACAGAGTTTGTTCTCTGTCTCTTGTCCATTAGCTCCAAGGAGCCTGGAGGAACCAACTCCCTGGCAACTCAGGTTCATGATTTGTTTTCCACAATGGAAGTGTTCTCACACGAACTCGTGAGAATGTGCAGCCACAGGGATCGTGTCATGGTTAAATCCTGTTTGGGGTCACTAGAAACACAGATGTAAAGGCTCTTTACAAGATGAGATTTCTGACACTGACCTGGAGACAGAACTCACTAAGCCTACTTGCTTGACATTCCTAATTCAGTCCATGTCCTCTATAGTCAGAAATAGGGTTTGGAAGGTATAAATTGAAATGAGAAATTCCACTTTATGAGGAACAAGGAAAACTTGAAATTTTCTTTGATCTGTCTCTATTCCAAAAAAAGGATTTTTTTAACTCTTTGTAGTTAAAATGTTATAAAACATTTTCAACTTTGTAGTTAAAATGTTATAAAACATTTTCAAAATATGAAAATACTGTTTTGGTTTATATAAACCAGAATAATTAATATTTTTTTCATTTTAAAATGGCAATTATATGTGAAAAAAATCTGAAATATTATAGCATGTTAGAGTTCTGTTTACTGTTTTCTGGAGATGTCCTGGAAATGACAGGATTTATATATCTTCACCAATTCCTGGGTCTATTTTAGTTCACTTGAATCCTGAATCACAGTGCTTTAAATTATCAGCAAGAGTTAAAAAACTTTGTGTACTGGCAGCCATATTTGCTCTTGGTAAATTTAGGAAGTGCCTTCCTCATGCAAAGGTTTGCTGCCTCTTGCCCTTTTGGAATTGACAACATTTACACATTTCTATGACAGCTTCTCTATCCCACACACATTGAAAGAGGGCATAACAAGATGCTGGAAGGTAAAGCTGACCATTTTCTAGGACTTTTGTCACAAAGTCCTAGTGAGCTAACCTTTGAAAGAGAAATAGTGAATGCCTAAATTTCATGCATTAATTTTTCCTCCAGGTTCCTGTGAGTATCACTCATATTTGGAGAAATCAACACAATATGTAATCTTTCTCCATCTTAATTTTGTTCTTTTCTGTCTCTTGGCAGCTCCTTCAAGTCTGATTTATGCTACACACAGAATGTACCATCAACTGAACATGTCTTTCCATCTTCTTCTCTTTTATGATGACTTGTCACTCTGTATGGCTCATTATACTTGTTTTTCTGGATGAGAGATGTGTATTTGAATATGACAAAATAATTGGAGAAAGCTTCATGAAGAGTACAGTGCCTGTGTGCTGTATGATTCACATGAGAAATGGTAAAGTGTTGTTTAAACTGTGCATGCTACTACCACAATATATTTTGGATAACGAGCCAGAATTTAGAGCACTGCCTGGCTACTTCTATTATTTTTGCAGCTGTGCAAAAAATACTGTATCCTTAAGCAAAACCAGCGAACATTACCCTTTTTTATTGCCAGTCAGAGGAATACACATGCAGCCTAGAGCAATTTCTTGTGACAACAGAATAAGCAGAAATAAATAAAACCATATCATATTAGGAGTTAGCTAGTAACACTCAATATTTTCCATGTGGGGCCAGCATAGAGGGGCAAACTACATGAGAAAGCATGGCAACTAAAGCACGGCATGTTCAGTTTCTGGAAGAGGCCTTATTACTTCTCTCCAGTTGTTCAATTTAGTGCCTATCTACTGAAGGCAGGAACATCACTAAGGAACCAGTTTTCCTTAGTTAGTGGAAGATTTCATTTTTCTGGCTTTTTTTTTTATTAGAATCACTATCTTTCTTCAGGACAATGTTGGTTGACAATGTTCTCAGAAAACTAGAGGATTGATCCAAAAATCAAATAAAGCATGATATCATAAGAATGACTAATGCTGAATTTCAGTTCATACTTCCATGTCTCTGTGAAATAGGTTGGTGGTAACCAGCAGGATGAGATACACCCTGAGCCAGGTGCTTGAAAGTATCCTGCATATACTTGTTGCAAAATCCCTTCAACTAAGAAATCAAAGGAAATTTTTTTAAGCAAAAGAAATATAGAAAAGAAAATGAAATGGAAAAATTGATCTAACTTCAAAGAATGTTCATGAAAAATGCATTTTTCAATCAGTTCTGTTGGGAAAGATTATGGTTAAGGGGGAAGAAAATCCTAACTGGTGAAAAATGAGCATTAGGTATTTAAAACAAATTCCCTTGATGTTGTTCTGTAACTGAATGAGCTCATAATCTGTGGCAAGGGTGAGAGAAGTAGCACCCTTAACAATTACCTCACTTTTTTCTTTCCATTAAGGATGTAGCAGCTCATGTTTTTGAACACAGCAGGCATTTTGATGTCTGAAAACCAATGGCTCTACGTGTAGCTTGCCAGTTTTCTGATTCTCCCTGCTTCATGTGCTGCCTTTCACGCCTCAGTTGTTGCAAATTAGTCTTTGGACAAAATATCCTGCTTGATACCTATTAAGCATGGTTGTTTATGATAACCGAAATGAATTTTATTATTCTGTTAAAGACATGTAGTGAAATTTTGGCTTCCATGGACTCAATGGGAATTTTGCCACTAATATCAACACAGCCAAGATTTCACTCATGAGCTGATAAAACAGTTGAGACTATAATTTTTTTTTTTCAGGTTCAGTAAACAGCTCTGGACAGGGATAATAGAAAAAAAAATTAGTAGGATTGAAAATGCCTTCATGTATAGACAGTAAAGGTTGGCTCCACTGTTCAATTATGTGAATCAGAATTTCCAAATGGAAAAAGACATTCCTTACACTCCATCCTCAAATCACCCATCAATAAAAAAGAACTATTTTTTTCTCACTAAATAAAAAATAAATCTCAAATAATCCCAAGAAATATATGGAAATGTTCTGAAAATGTTCCCGTTGCTCAGTTTAGTAAGAAAGATAATATTTATGAACCAGGAAAAATTGAATAAGTTAAAAAATACCACCTCAGTGCAAATATTCTGTTATTTTTGCTATTTGAACAAAATAAAAAATAAGGAAAAAAAGTTTTAACCCAGCAAATCTTATTCTGAAAGACAACACTCTAAACAGATATTTAGGGTCTGACAAATACATCATATTTATCTTTAAATGAAAGCAATGTTTTAGATTCTTATTTAGGGCAAATTTTTCCACTAATCTGTTAAAATATCATAGAATGACTTCAGCAAAGGTTACATGCAAGCTCCATATATATCTGAAAAGAGGAAATCAAATGTGCCTAGAAAAGCAACTTCTGCAGAGAACAAGCAGCCAGGCCAGCATGCATGGTGCACTGCAAGTTTTGTTCTCTTTGACAAATTCTAACGTGGTAACAAAGGCCTTTCATTTTCTGCCCAGCCAGAATGATGAAGTGTCTGATACTGGTCTGTATTGGCCTGTTTTAAAAAGGAGCTACCAATAGTGGAAATGACAACGGTGTTATCACAGTAGGAGCAGATAAAGTTGGCTGATGGTAGCACATGAGGTGGTGTATGTCATCACAATGCTGTATATCATCGCAATTGTATCACTGAACGAAAGAAACATTTCTCACAGTAGTCATAGCCTGAAAGACCTTTCAGTCAAGGGAAAAAATTGATTTACCTTTCTTCTCCCCTTCCTTTTTCACTGCAGCTGAAATAGAAACAAAAATACTGTGTTTTCAAAATTGAAGTTAATAGCAATACCAGTAAAAATAATTCAAACACCTTTTGATGTATGAGCCTTTTTTGAACATATCTCAAACCACAAATATATTATGCCATAAAGGAATAAATCTCTTTGCCAGATGAAGAAACTGAAGTGTTTCCTCACAGACACCTAGCTCTGCTATCGCTGAGAGCAAGTTCCAGCTTTCTACATTCTCACACAAAACTTTAGTCATGGTCATCCTTCCTCCCAGACATTGATAATGGGAGGTAGTGAGTGTTTCAAAACTAACAACGAAGGAGGAGAATATATTGAAATAGCAAGGCATAAAGGGGTAAGAGGAGTATAGCAAAAGGTTATGAATCATCATCAGTTTAAGATAAATATGTCCTTTTTCCCTATTAGAAATAGTATTCTTAAAGATATGTATAAAAAAAGAAGTAAAATATGCCTGAAGTTATGTTTCTAAGCCTCTGCCTAACATCGATATTCACAAGACCTCATTATCCAGCAATCTCACCTCTAAATCCCATAGTGTGGGAAGGAAAATGGGAAAGAGACTGGAAGAAAACTGATATTTTAAAAATTAAACCAAATTTTAAAACCTTGGAATTAGTTCCTCAGTGGAGGCTGTACTGTGTGCCCAGTATTCAGACTGGAGACAGAATAAAAGTCCCTTAAAACTCAGCCCAGTATTCCAATAAAACATTGCATACATCTACAATGGGTGTTGTAAGCATGTAATCATAACAAAATTTTACTAAAAGGGGTGAGGTGGCTAAAATAAGAATTACTTGTATTTACAGATGACTGATGCAACTCTAATGGAGATGAGCCAAGCTTATACTTAAATCCATTCAAAATCCATGCACTACCCATTCCCCAGCCTACATTTATAGGACTGAAACTTCTGAAAATGTAGTTAAGAGATGCCATTTTATTTGAAACATGTCTGTTAGAAGAAGTCTTGGTAAGCCTCTGCCTTAGGCTAGCATTTGCAGGTAAAAGAAGAGAGAGAAATTAAGATTCAGAGCTCTTACTTCCCAGAAAAGTGTGTCCAGCATCAGACTGCCAGTATGAATGGATCTAATGTGTCACTGGAACTGGAAATGAAACAAGCAGAAGTATAACTCTGCCCTTCACTGGATAATGTGCCCTGGTACAGGGCAGAAATCAAAGGTTGAGGTTAGATGAGGATAGACACTCCCTAGTAGTTTCAAATGTTTGCATTTTGGGTTTGGGTGCTGATCTCTGTCTTTTTAGTGTTCTTAAAGAGAGAATTAATTTTACTTCAAACCGTTTGTACATTTGGATAGAACAGAACAAGAAGGAAACAGTTAAACTTTGAATTACTAAAATGCTGTTTATCAATGGCCTGCGGCAAAAATATTCTAATTTCAAAGATTTTTCATGTTTCCTACCACTTACTTTCCTTTGAGAATTAGATAAATTTTAAGCATCTCAAGAATGTGCTCAGCAGTAAAAAAAATTTTTATAACTAGAATCGGTGAAAAACTGGCACAAGGTTTCCAGGATCTGGTCCTTTTTGCAAACACTTTGCTTTTCTAGGTATTGTGTGTACCAAAGCCATATTTGGTTTGCTGGTGATAAAAAGCCAGATTACCTGCTGAAGAATACATGGTAGCTAGGGAAGGAAGGACATGAAATGAAGTAGAATGATGAACTAGAAAATGTGATGCTCCAATATAAGATATGCTCTTGGCCATGTGCTTTTTACCTTGATTATTCAGAGAAAGAACAAATTCTTAAGTCGGCTTGTTTTGCTCTGTACTGATAAGATTTGTCTTATAGTTCTTGTATTAGGAATTTGTACAAGCAAAGCTATTTAAAGAAGGCTGTATTAACAGCCTTAAATCACAATCTGTCTTTTCTAGGCCTATCAAAATCCAATCATATTTTTTTTCTGTTAATATAGATAGTATACAAAGCAAAACACTTTTATCAAGGATATCCATATCATATTCTGGAATTATAAATCCAGATTGACAACTATTCCAGAAACCAGAAATGAGCATTGTCATATTTTAGGTTTTGTGAATATGTTAAAAAAATCATTACAAGGCATGGAAGACCTTGTTATTTTTATGGATGGTGGGAAAATAAAGGTAAATTTCCAGTGGCGGAAAGGTCAGAAAATTGTGGTAATGTAGTAAGTATTTTCAAGGAGAAAAGGAAAATCAGGTTGAGGATTGTTCTGTTGTTTTGGACTTTTATCAGCAACTTGAACCTGGATCACTAGCAGTCATTTAATCTCATACACGGTGGTGGGTTCAAAGGACTTTTTTCTGAGCTGTTGAGCAAACATAAACTTTTCCAAAATCATGAAGATATCTTGAAAACAGCAAAAATCTTGAAAACACTGGTTCCTACTCAACAATTGTCTTTTTTGTAGTAGCTTTATGATCCAGCAGAAGTCAGAAAGAGGTATCTAGTCTGAATACTGTCATAGAAGTGACTTCTGCAAATTCTTCCTTTATTTTCTTATACTATGCAATTGGTTTCCATCCTGAAATAGGAAGTTTAACTTTATTTCTAAATTTGCACTAATTAATTAAAAAACTACATTTCCATAAAGATATCCAGTTACTCTGTGTCATTTCTAAAGAGCCCTTGGCTTAAATTTGTGGTTTTCAGTTTTATCATGATCATACTAATTTATCTCAAAGGGAATCTTGAATCTTTCCTATTCCACTTTGTATGAGACTTTTGTTGCTTTTTCTGGCCCACTCCAGTGCCACATTATCACATAGGGGTTTTGTATGCAAGGCTCTAGACAAGATATAACTTTGACTTATGCAATAGCTTTAGAACATTATAAACATTTTTCCAGACGCATTTGCATATGGAAGAAAGTTCTTCACTGACTTGTCTGCAGCAATACTTTGGTACTTTTCTGAACTTACGTACTGAATTTAGACATAAATCCTTCTTTAACATTTTTCCTACACAACATATTGCATTCTATTTATTGGCACTAAATTTCCTTTGCCATTGTGCTATCCATTCATCTCATGAATTCAATGTATCATAGCCCCTTCTGATCCTGAATTCTTTAATTGATTTTGTCATCTGGAAATTTCATTACATTGCTTTTCCTATCTTATCCTGTTAATTAAGGAATATAACATGAGTCCAGACAAGGAATCATAAGCAATTATTCTGTAAACAATCTGCAAGATGAAAATTAGTCAATTGCTCTCCGCTTCCTATCCAGATATTTACTTTCTTTGATACTCTAGGTCTTAGGCAGCAGCTATTTGGCTTCTGCAGTAATTCTTATTCTGAAACTTTCTAATGGTCTGTTTAAACCATTGAATAAATGCTGGGCTTTATGAATGTATTGAAAACACTTACTACTAATATACAGTTTCCATTTCTAGATATGATGCAGGCTGGAACTCTGTGTTTTTCCAGATATTTGGTTTTGTTCTGAATTTAATTAAGAAGTCACCAAATTTCTGACAGATTTTTAAATTTCTGAATAACCCTAGAGTAATTTAAGTGTATTTACCCTGACACGGTAACTTTTGTGTCTGAAAGTGATTGAAGTTTTGGCTATATTCTTATATTTATTTTGCTTATAAATATGTAAGCTATGGTGAAACAAGATCAAATGCAAACTCATCCCATGTGTCAGGTACTCTGTGATAACTGTTCTTATGCATGCTGTTATGCTGAAGTGAAAACCACCTCATGTAGACAGCTAAAGCAAAGCATCTGGCATTCACTGAGTTGATACTCTATTTGCCCATCTCACCATAAATTGTCCATCTGTTCATAGCTTGAGAAGAAGGTGCTGTTTTAAAATATTTAAGAACCATATAAAGTGATGTTTCTCTCTCAGACCTTCCCAGCAGATATTTTCTCTCCCTCTTTCAGTCTTTCTGAGTTCAGAATTTCTCTTATCCATATCAAGTGAAATCTTAATCATGTTAAGAAACCATAGTAAAAAGAACCAGTATAGGGAGCAACAGAGAAGAGAATTTAGCCTTTAAATTGGCTGGAGCATCTGTTATTTAGAATGATTCTCATTCAGTAGCAGGAATAACCTTTCCTGCCCTTTTCCTCCTCTGGTCCAGATTTTAATGAACAGATTTGGAGAAATAACTTCTTATTCAATTATATTCAGGCATTTTATCATTAATGAGCAATAATGATGTTACAGTTGAACTCCCTCCCTCCCAGTTGAACCTGCCTATCCATTTTGCCCTAATTTGTAAGACATAGCTGCCAAAAAACTAAGAAAAGATTTATTCGCTAGATAACCCCCAAAAAGTTTACAGCGTTTTTCTCTTTATTACCAACAATGCCTAAATGAGAGTACAGAGAGATATTGTCTAGAAGGAAAGTGTGCAAACTCTGTGTTGAATTATCAGTATTCAGACTGCATGGATTATTAACTCCATGTCTTGGATCCAGCTGTGACAGGGCTAATTTTTATAGCTGCCGGAAGGGAGCATAGCCAGGACCCAGATGTAATTCTATACAACCTCACATCATTTTCTGGGGATGGAGGTAGAGATGGATCCCAGGATGGGTAGGTGACAGAGGCAGAGGTTGGTTATTGCCTGGAGTTTCCACATGGAGCATTCATACGTGAATCCCTTGCTTTTCTTGTACATTCTGCCATTGTTCATTAACCTATTTTATTGCTGTTTCCAGCAAATTGTTCTTATTTCAACCCATGATCTGTACCTTTTGGGCATCTAATTCTCCTCTCCAGCCTGCCACAGTGGGAGAGTGAGGTGAAAGTGTGTGAGCAGTGCATTTCAGTGGGAACTCTAAATTGGGGAATACCATTCCTAAACCACAACAGAGCTCTCTCTGTAAAGTCACTTGTCAGAGGTGAAAAGAGTGTGGTAATGTTCCTGAGCAAGTTCCCTTTGACTGTGTGTGGAGCCTGGTCCAGTGCAACTGGGGCCATAAATCCGGAGGGGCTGTGACACACTAGAGCTTGTGTGAACCTCATGAATTTCAACAAGGCCAAGTGCAAGGTCCTGCACATAGACTGGGGAAATCCCAAGCACAGATAAAGGCTGGGCAGAGAATGGATCAAGAACAGCCTAAAGGAGAAAGATTTGGGGATGTTGGTGGACAAGAATCTCAATATGACCCAGCAACGTGCACTCACAGCCCAGAAAGCCAACCATGTTCTGGGCTGCATCACAAGCAGGGTGAGGGAGAAAATTCTGTCTTATTCTGCTCTGGTGGTGAGACCACTCCTGGAGTACTGTGTTCAGTTCTGGGGCCCACAGCTTGAGAAGGATGTGAAGAGTTCCAGAGAACCTAAAGGAGGCCATGAGTATGATCAGAAGGCTGGAACATGTGTGCTATGTGACAAAGCTGAGAGAGTTGGGTTTGTTCAGCCTGGAGAAGAGAATGTTTTGGGGAGACCCTTTAGCAGCCTCCCAATAGCTAAAGGGAGCCTACAAGAAAGATGGAGAAACACTCTTTACAAGAATGTGTAGTGACTAAACAAGGGGGAAGGGCTTCAAACTGGAAATGAGCAGGTTTAGATTAGATATTAGGAAGAATTCTTTTACTGTGGTGAGGCTCTGGAATAAGTTGCCCAGAGAAATTGTGGATGACCTATCCCTGGAGGTGTTCAAAGCCAGGTTGGATGGGGCTTTAAGAAACTTGATAATGTTTGATGTGTCCCTGCCCATTCCAGGGAGGGTAGGACTAGATGATCCCTTCTCATCTAAGCTTTTTCATGAATCTATGAGAAAATGCAATAAAACAGAATAAATCTGATCCTGTCTGCACATTGAGAAGCACATTGTCCCAGTCAGAGACAATCCTTGTTTCTGATCTAAAATAATATATGAAACAATTATATTGTACATCAAGAATTTTCATTTATTGCATAAACATGCAAAAATAAAAAGTTAGAGTTGGCCCCTCACTTCAAGGAGGACACTGAAGTGCTGGAGTGTGTCCAGAGAAGGGCAACGAAGCTGGTGAAGGATCTGGAGTACAAGTCTTTTATAGGAGGGGGTGATGGAGCTGCAGGTGTTCAGCCTGGAGAAAAGGAAGCTCAGGAGAGACCTTGCTGCTCCCTGCAACTGCCTGAAAGGAGGTTGTGGGGAGGTGGGGGTTGGCCCCTTCACCCAGGCAACGAGAGACAGGACAAGAGGACATAGCCCCAAGCTGCACCAGGGGAGGTTCAGGTTGGACATCAGGAGGAATTCTTTATAGGAAGGGTTACTAAGCATTGGAATAGACTTCTCAGGGCACTGGAGTCACCATCCCTGGAGGTGTTCAAGAAATATCTGAACATGGCACTTAGTGCCATGGTCTAGTTGACAATGTGGTGTTCTGTCTAAGGTTGGACTCAATAACCTTGGAGGTCTTTTCCAGCATAAATGAGTCTGTGAGTCTGTGGTTTTGTGATTCAGAGGACTTTTTAGGATGCTATTATGGAGTTGTAGTGTACCAGCATGCAGCAGCCCCTAACTCCAGAAAATATCTGAAGTATCTGCAGACATACTTTCATTCGTAAACCTGTTTTCACTACCAAGGGTGTATTTCTATATACATATGCAGATGTTACTTTTTCAGCTTGAATATTCTCCTTAAGAAAAAGTAATAAAAAATTAAGTATCAAGGCATGAGGACAGCTTCACACTTTGTAGTGTGCCATAAAACATGCATTATCTTTACATAACCTACTTTTTGGAATTAAAATTTTAACTCCTTCCTTTTCTAAAATGGTGTACGTTCACATTATGTATGTTACAGACATAACATTCTGTTATTTTCCTCTTATTTTCTAATGTCTATAGAAGAATTTTTACAGAGAAGTGCAGACTGAAAATGGGAATTTTAGACCTGCCATTATGAGTCAGTCTTGGTTATATATGTGTCATTATCTTAGCCTGACTTTAAAAGCTCTGGTATTTTCTTGAAGTATTTCTTACTAACAATGTGGAACAATGATGTTCTGTAATGGGTGGGCCATTTGAACAGGCTGATATTGAGATTTTTGCATACCAGATATGTCTACCTTACATTTTAGTTCTCTATTAGTCAGGATTTTCTATTATAATTCTACATTGAGTTTGCATGAATTTGATTTTCACATTTAAGAAATGTATTTATCATAACAATGGGGTTACACTGAGGCCACTTCTGTTACTGCATTTTACACCAGATATGACAGATTTCTGTAAAATAGCAAGTGCTAATCAAAACACTGCTATTTCTCAAGGCATTTTTGGTTGGCTAATTTAACCTGAGATGTCCTCTATGGAAGCATCCCTTGTACTCTCTGTTGGCTAAAAAAACATAAAGTGCTCATAAAGCTGACCTCCTGCTCACACTTCGTTACAGGGCAACGGCCACAAAATTTCTGGAATACTTTTATCCAGAGAGGTTTTTCTCAAACTGTCTGCCTGATGTATGTGACATGTCACTTATCACTGTTAAGAAAGAGGGGGTTAGTGATGCACAGCATCCCACATGAATGCTTAGAGCCACTTTACGCATTGGGGTTACACTCTTCTGACAAAATGTCAATGTCTTGTCGGGCATATTCAGCATCACTGAGTTAGTTGTATTAGCTTTTGGAAATGTTGCACTTGAATGATTTCCAGAAGCTAAGAAATAGCATATCTGTCACATGAAACAGAAAAGACAGAAACAACTTTTAATAACCTGCAGCCACTGAGCTGAACTGCCTTCAAAGAAAGATTGTATAAGATTTGCTGTGTCACGAACTTTGATGACTAGCAAATTACTGAATCCCATTGTTCACACAAAAGTGGTGTCACTATGCAAGAGTAGGCAACCTGAGATCTTCCCACTCCAGCTCAACTTTCCTACTCAACTTTTCTGTTGCAGTCCTGCTTCAGGGGTCTTGCAGGATCTGTAGTCCTGCTCACTTGGCAGACCTAAGATACACAGTTGGCCTAATCGTGTGTCTGACAGCATCAAATCCAAATATTTTAAATTCTTATAGAGTCAGCTAGAGTCAAAGAGAAATGCTGTCTCAGGTCTGAGGTATCAGTTGTTCTCAGTGAGCTGTGCAAGGCATCAAGTACATTCACAGATGATGCACAAGGCTGTATGCAATCCATTAGGAATAACTGAAGTGGGTAGGGCTCACTTGGCAAGCTGGTAAAGTCTGTGCAAACTCAGCATTATTAAATGCCACTTGATTATGGCATTGCTCATCCAAATATCCTGCTGTTACTATAAAACCAATCAATTCTAGTTCAGACTTCACCCAAGCTTCTTTACCAGAGTAATCACAGGTGTCTCTAATGTGATCTTGTACTGCAGTGGAGTTAAAATCAGCATACTTCACACTAAACATTCAAATCTTCATTCTTGTATTTTGACAAGCAGGAAACTATAAGACTGTAAGACAACACAACACCACAAACCTTTATGTTTCTTACAGTGTTTTAATCTGTAGGTTGAAAAAGTTAGGCCATGTAGAAAAAATCTGCATGACATGGAATTTCATTTCTGACGATAGCATGTACTTTCTACTGCTAAAACATAAGAAAAATCTTGCATATGTTCTACCAGCTACTACAGGAAAAGACTTAATTTTACTGTAAAGAAAAGAGATAGTAGAATTAATCACTTCTGGGTACTAACAAATATATCAAAGATAAACCACTTCACGTGCAGCCAGCAGAATTCTACAGTGTTTAATTAAACATGTCCTTTCTTGAAATAATTCAGTTTTGGAACTTGACAGGAGCTGTTTTTCACTAGTTTCACTGTCTGATCAAATTGAGTTAATGAAGTCCTTTGTAAATACTTATTCTTTTTATAGTTCGGTGGGTGTTTGACACTTCACTGAAGCTAATTCATTAGCATTGCAATTAAAACTCTTTTACAGACATGTATTTCTTCTTTACAATACTTGATCTTTTGAAGTAAATAGCATTTTATTTTCACTATTACTTCAATTTGAATAAATCAATCTTCCAACTAGAAGTACTTATGAGAAGAATTAGAGAAAAAATTCAATGGTAAGCTCAATAGTTATATATTTAAGGGTCTAGTTAATGTTTAACTCCTCATTAATCTATGTTTCATAAACATGTTTGCAAGAACCTAGCAGAAAGACCATAGGCCTTGCTTTCTTCAAGCTTAAAATAAAAAACCCAAGTTCTATTAAACCAATAATCAATATACAAAAATCCTCCCACACTTAGAATCATAGAATTAAAGTTGTAAAACACTTTGAAGATCAAGTCCAAGTGTCAGACTATCACCACCATCATTTTTACCTCTAATCCATATCCTCAATTACCATATCCATATTTTTTTTTTTATTACTTCCAAAAATGATGGCTCCACCACTTCTCTGAATGGCCTCTTTCAATGCTTGCCAGCTCTTTCTGTGGAGGGTTGTTGCCCCCAGTTGACTAAAGTAAACTAAATGGAATGGTAAAATAATGTGTCCCTATTTTTCTGTCAGTTCCCTTGACCTTGAACTGACAATTCAGGTTGGCTGCTTTGACTGCTACAAGGACTTTCAGACTATTTAAGCCCTAGTTCATTTTCATAGAATCATAGAGTGGTTTGGATTAGAAGGAACCTTAAAGATGACCTAGTTCCAACACCCCTCCCATGGCAGCAGGGACACCTTTAACTAGGCCACATTGCTCAGAGCTCCGTGGGAATTAATGAGGCTGAGAGCTGGTCTGAAGGCCTCAGTCTCACAGAAATTGACTTAAAAACACCCAAAATCTACCCCTGAGAAATGGTAGTCACAGTGAAAGCCACACTGATAGCCAGAAAGATCATCAACTAAAGATATTCCAGACACAAGAAGAAAATGTTCTTGTTATAGAATACCAAGATTATACAAGAAGAGACTTGTATATAATATGTAACTAATTGCTTGTGTAACTAATTGCATTGCTGTTTGGATGGTCATTGTTTTGTAAACAGCCAATCATAATAAGCCACAGTAACTATGAAGAAGTATAAGAATAGTAACAAAAAATAATAAAAACTTTTACAACTTTAGATTACAAAAATGTAGTGCATCCATCTCTACCACCACAGAGCCCTATATGACCTGGACTTGAACACTTCCAGGGATGGATCCACAACTTCTCTGGGCAACCTTTTCACCACCCTCACAGTAAAAATTTCTTCCAATTTCTATTCTAAACTTACTCTCTTTCAGTTTGAAACCCTTCCCCCTTGTTTAGTCACTGCATGTTCTTGTAAATAGTATCACTCTATCTTCCTTGTAGGCTCCCTTCGAGTACTGTAAGGCCTGCAATTAGGTCAGACCAAAGCCATCTCTTCTCCAGGCTGAACATTCCCAGTTCTCTCAGCCTTTCCTCGTAAGAGAGGTGCTCTATCCCTCTAATTATCTTGGTGGCTTCCTTTGGACTTGCTCCAACAGGTCCATGTTCTTTCTGTGCTGGGCACCTCAGAGCTGGATGTGGCACTGCAGGTGGGGTCTCACCAGAGCAGAGCAGTGCAGAGCAGAGCAGAGCAGAGCAGAGCAGAGCAGAGCAGAGCAGAGCAGAGGGGAAGAATCACTTCCCTGTGACCTTCTGCCCATGATGTTTTGCATACAGCCCAGGATACAACTGGCTTTCCTGTCTGCAAGAGCATATTGATGGCTCATGTCCAGCCTCTCATTCATGAGCACCCCCAAGTCCTTCTTGACAGGGCTGCTCTACAATAGCACTTTTTTCTGGTAGCACTTAAAGACTTTACTTTGGTTCAGAATGATACAACTGTGCAAAGTAATAGCTGATTTCTGCTATTCTGCTATAAACTGTGAAAAATAGCTGCACTTAAAAACTTGCAAATGCTGTCTTTCATAACTTTGTCAGAGAAAATATTGTCTCATTATTTCTAGTATTCCTTAGGGAAAGTCTAAAGACAGGAAGCAGTATTATTCAATTATCTGAAGCAGTTTTCAAAACTGACTGGAAGATTTTAAGACTGACTACTACATTCCCATGACTCAAATAACTGTTATTAGCTAACAAGCTACTACGTATTTTTATCTGTGTTAAATTATTTACCCATTTAACCTGAGAGATTGTTTTATAATGAAAAAGTAGGATTTAATCCATATACAAATAGGGTAAAAGTAAAACTGACTTTTTTTTTATTTTAGTTGATATGAATAAATAAATCTGAACATAGTTGTCAATTACAATTACAGTGCCTAAAAATGTCTAGTATTTGAGAGATACTATAAATTGTAATTGTTCTTTATTTGATGGCTAGTGCTGATATTTCAGTATAAGAAGAGAGAGAAAAGTGCAATCAAATAATATGTAAAAGTAAAATGTAATCTGAAATGACTAATTTATATATAAAGAATGAGACAAAATCAAGAAAAAAGAAAATAAGTCCTTTTGACTTTATAAAATACCACTGCTACAACTTGCTTGTATAACCTCATATGCACCTGTCATTTGTTCAGCCAGATAAAAAGAATATCCAGCAGCAAAGGATGCCATTCAAGGACATTTAGAAATAGCTAACCAAAGAAACTAGGACTTAATTTGTGAATCGTTTCATAATGGATTTGTTTTCTCAACTGAAACTTAGGCTCAACTGAACTTAAGGCTCAGTTCAATTTGGGATTGCTACCTTTTTCCTTAGGATTAGTTGAAGCCTTAATTTCTTTTCGTTTTGAAGAATCTGAAAAAGAAAAAATGAAAGGAGAAAGTTAGCAACATAAACATAAACTGTGCTTATTGTTACTGTGACAAATGTGCATAACATCACATCAACCAAATATGTAAAAGAGATGTGTTAAGAATTAGAATTTCTGTTTAATTCAATAAATGGCAGAAACAAAGGTTGAAAGTAAACCAAACATAATTCCCACTAAATTTGCTCTCGAAGTTTCTCCAGGTCAAACTATGCACTCATTCCTGTGCAATCTATCATTTCAGACTATCATGTGCATTCAGTAGAAGCTCTGTTACTAATTCACTCAGAACAGGCCAGCATTGCCACTGCAATATTGGCTGTGTAGGTCAGACAGCAATTAAAGAACACTACAATCAAAAAGGTTTACAACTTTATGAATCATGTCAGACACTGCTCCTTTCAATATATCAGATCTATTCAATGAGAAAAATCTAAGTTTAGTCCCTTTTCACCAACAGCCTGTAATTGAAAACATTGAAACTGCACTGAGATACCAGCAGAAGACTTGTTATTTGCCAGCCACATAATGATAAGACATTACCTTTTTCCTTTAAGGCTGCTGGAGGCTTCACATCTTTTCTTTTACCAGTCTCTGGAAAGAAACATTTAACATTTATCACAAGTCAGGTTAGGGAAATAAGATGACACTTGAAAAGAAAGCAAGTCAAACAATTTGATATGTGGGGAGCAAAAGAGATGTGATAATTAAATGGATTTAACAGCATGGAAATAAAGAACAGGACAAAAAAACAAGGTCATCCATTCATCTTTCTAGTCTTGGATATGCAAAATAATAAGCCTTCAATATGTCATTAGTTTCTTCGCATTTTGTGGAAACTGTGGAGCCCTCTCTCAAGCAGGCAATGAAGAATTACAAAGAAAAAAGAAATTCTATAGAGCAGTTAGCATCAATGACTTTTTCTTTTGCTAAACCCAAATAAAAAATTAATTCACATTGATGCAATTGAAATATTAGGAATACTGGTCTTGAAAGCCAGAGGCTGCTGATAAAGGTAAGTGGGAGTTTTTTTTATTCAGGAGTGAAAAAAGGACCTGCTACTCATTCTGGTCTCCATTATCCTTTTAATATCAAAGAAGCCATATGGGTATTGCTTGTGAACAGAATTTCACTTCCTGCAAAAACATAGCCTTTTAAAATCACAGGCTATCACACTGCCTATAAAAGAAGAACAGTGCTCATTCTTCAAATGTACATTCATATTTTTTATGTCAAAATGAATAGTCTAAGGACTTAATTGTATCTTTAATTTTTTTCTACAGTATATGACAAAGTATTGAAAGAGATGAGAAAAAAATCCTGATATTTTAGTTCTCTCTTTCTAGTAACTGACAAGGCAGAACCCAAGGACATAAAAACCAAACCATGCAAGCAACCAACCAAGCCCCCCCAAAACCCCCAAAAACTCCAGGAGTTAACTAAGAACAAATAAAGGAAAACTATGATCTTGTGGTGCCCAGGTGAGACACAGGGACCAACAGCAGTGCCATAGAGGAGAATTCTCAACCCCAAATGTTGTCCTGGTTTCATTTCCTAGAGTTTTCTCAAAGAATAATACATTCTTCATCGAAGTGTGTCACTTTGCTCTATATCTATTCAGCAGCCATAATCTGGACTGCATAGAATACCTCCAGCTTCCAGAAAAATGGGTCTTTATAACAATTTGGGCTTCGAGTATGCTGTTCCAGCTCAGGAACCAGGTACAATTTTAAAAGCCCTAGCTGGTTCCTTTAAATTTTTCAGTTGTTTCAGTACTCTTCAGAGAGAGAGTGTTCAATGCACATCGCCTTGCTACAAATAGGATTTTCTCCAAATAGATGCTATCAAGCAATCCCTGTGTGAACAGCCAGCAGTGATCCTGCCACTGAAAAGATTAGACACAGAGATATATGTGCCCATGTTGCCAACAAATTAAGAAAAAATCTTGATGTATCAGTCACCCTCAAACACCTTGATCTGTCAGTAGCCTCACCCAGTTTCATTCTCATACACCCACATTCCTGTGCTATAGCCACACGGAGCAGATTTAGTCTAGTTCCCTTCAGTAATGTTCCCACTATAGGATTTAGACAACTCATTTTTGATGGCCTAACCTCCAAAAGTCATATAAAAATCAATTCTAGTATTTCTCCTAAGATGCAAATTCAAATACTAACATTTAAAATAAGCCCAGATAATTTCTAGGGATCCTACTGAGGTTTGTACAGTGAAAATATTATTAAAAACAATATTGTGACTAAAATAATCTGAACAGGAGCTAGGATGGGTTTCATTTTCCACACTTCTATATTCTTACTCAGTAACTCTTTCTAGACTGAATAACAGTTCTGATATTCAGATCTGGATTTCTCAGCTTCTTCACTTACCCTTTTCTCTCAAGGTCTCTGGGTTCTTGGGATTTTTTCCTTTCTGGGAATCTGTAGGGAGATAATTATATTTCTGAGACTTAGAAGAAAAGAGTGCCCTTCTACATTTAAAAGAATACTCAAGAATTATTTAAAAACTAAGACTAAAAGTGTGAACATAAATGGGTTCAACCTTGACCTCTCTTTACATCCTCTCCAGTGAATATCTCATATTTTTAAGGTGCGATAATTTTAGCAGCAAAAGCAAGAATAGAAAATGTTGTTGATGACTGTTTGTAGAAACCTCACAGAAGAGAGAAATTCAAAAGGAGAAGGGGAAAATTCCAGTGATGATATAGGATTAGAAATTCTTATGGTCTTATCCAAAACTTCATGAAGACTGCTTCTGCTGTCTCTGTTTGTCTGAAGAATATATCTTTTGCCTTAGTCCTTCAGGTAATATGCATTCAGGGTCAGCAAGCACAGGAAAAGCATACACCATGTTATGTAGACAGCTAATGTTTAAATACTTTTTTCAAGCAACAGTCTCTTGACATCTTAAGTGTATTTATCAGGGAAATTAGGAGAAAACAGTTTTTCTAAAGTGAGGAAATAATTTAATAGGCTTATGAATGTATGTGGTTTGAGTGAGAGAATATCAGAGCCTGCAGAATGCTAAATAAAACCAGTTGCACTCCATCTGACAGGATATAGCACCTAAGCATCTAGAAAAAACATGCCATTTATTCCGAATGAAAGTAAACCAAATTTTCAGTAAAACAGAAAAAGCTAAAAGAAGATCCTTTACAAAATAATTTTAACTCTGAACATCCTCCTGGCTGCCATGGTACCAGGAAGAAAGCCCACTTATCCATCTGGATTTAAGTGTGAGTTGCAACAGAAAAAGTTCACTTCCAGGGTGGCTGAAGCTGTTGGAGAAATCACATTGCGCAGGGATAGGTTTTAAAATTAGGAGCCTGATCTTCACAGCAGCAGGTGGACTCTTCTTCAGAGGCTTGAGAGAAATCTTCCAGTGGAAAGCCTGAAACCCTTTGAAGTAGCCTCTATGTAGACTATATGAAAAGCCTTGAGACAACAGCTGCCCAGCTTGACCTCTTTAGTCTGGGCACACTGGTGATCTCAGAGATCAGCAGCTGCTCTTGCAGCCACAGCCACAAACCTGAGGCCTTGCAGGTTTGGTGCCATATGCCCATGAGGGTTTTCTTGCCAGCCATGTAGCAGATCTCCCTCTGATTTCCTACAATGTGTAGCTCCTAAAGCAAGCTCAGCACTTTTGACTCTTAGAACTTTTGGCTGCAGCTCTCAGTGCGGATCACTTTACATGGTGCACTAACTTCCCCACCCTCGGAGCCAAGGATATTGAGATCACCAGTTTTGTTTTTCTCCCAGGGAGCAGGTTTTCATTTTCTTTAGAAAAATGAAACAGGTTTAAACAGACAATCACTGAGGACTTTTCAAACTTCTGCTCTCAACTGACCACCTTCTTGCTGGTCCCAGAAGGGGGAAAACATAAAGCTGGCTTAAAGCCAGCTTTTGCCATACTGCTTTCCTCCTTCATTCTACTCCAGAGGTGAAGCTGGGTCAGGTTAGGAAGATGGTATAGAATGATGAAGCAGCAGCAGTGTGTAATATACTCAGGGTAAAGATATAGTTCTCATACAAATGACAATGACAAACAAATAAATGGAAATAGACGGAAATGTGGACTGCTACTGCTCATGATATAACTTACCATTTTTAAAGGAAAAAAAGTATTTTATAAGTTAAGATAAAAACAATACCACAGGCAAGATATTATTTCATGTTACTTTTGCTTTCAAGTAAATCTAAGTATTGAATAGCAAGTGCAAAAAATCTCATTTGTTTCTTTAATGACAGCATGCTATAACATATATGGCAAGAAAGAAATAGACATTACTGGTTTATTTCCCCTATCAATCTTTGCAAAAAAATAAATAGGTTTATTATCCACACATAGCTCATATAAGAAAATATTCAAAGATATCCCAAAACATGGCAAAAGCAGAGAAGAAGGAAAAAGAGTATTTGTTTGGAAAATAAATCATGGAACATAGGGTGAGAATGAATTTACATTATTGATATAGGACAAATGCTGTCAATTTAATAACTCAGAATAATCCAAATTTCTTAGAAAAATTTAATGAGGAATAATATATGAAATATTATGAACTTTTAGTGCAACTGTTACACCCTCTGGGTGAATGAGCTTCTACTCTGGTTAGCTGGGTAAGATACCTACCTAATAAACACATGGCAAATTATACCTCAGAGTTTCATTGGCCTCAAGTTATTTGAATATTCTCATGTAAACAGAAAATTAGCTTTTATATTTGTTAGTACAAATGGGCTTCTTTACTCTTCTTTACTGCAGGGAAGAGCTGAAAACCAGTTATAAATTCAGACAGAGTCTTGAGATGTCCTTTATCACTAGGAAGTAGAAAATATATTATTCCAGTGTTCTCTTTAATTATTGCCAATAAAATTAGGCTCCAAGTCTGAAGACATTTTATTCACCTCATAAAATAAATAAAGTAACTTTGTAGGGTTATGATCTATAGAGTATCCCAGCAACAACTCCAAATTCAGGGATTTATTTTTCCTCTTTCTGCTTTAAATAAAATCACTATGCTTCAGTTTATGAAAAATAGTCTGCTGTAGGATGAGGTTTTTGGTCTGGACATCATCCTTGTTCATTTAAACTTAGCCCACCCTTCAAAGGGAATGAAGTGTGATGATACCACTTTTTTGCATAAGGTGCCAGGCACACATTAATCACCACAAGTATTTAACACTTCACCTAGAAGTGTTACATGAATAGCAACAAACTCCCAAGATACATAATTAGGAAGTATATGCAGTCTTAAAAATCCTTACTTTCCTATGTCCCTTGATATATTTGTATTTTCCAGAAAGATCTGCTTTAAGAAACAAATTGCAAAACACCAAATTGGAAAAAGAAGTCCCCAGTGACCTGGTCAATCACCTTTTCAGAGGCCCACTGATGAGGCTTGAAGGGGTGATGGAGAGGGGGAAGAATGACATGTAAACAGGCTTTGATAAATTTGTGAACCACAGTTTGGGAAAATATGATTGAAATGGGGGGCAAATAGTGATAAATATATGTTTATGCAGCAGAGAAATCCATAATGCAATGAGAAAATACACAGCTCAGACAGGCACCAAGATTGCTACAAGTTTCTCCCCATAGCTTTATAAGTTCTCCCTACAGTATTTATCCTGATATATTTTTAGGCAGAGGCACAGAACTATGTAAGTTTGATGCCTATTGTAGGAAACAGTGATGGCTGCATCAGCAAGAGCTCCCAGGATCTGAGGGACAGACTCAGGTGGTCTGGATTGCAGGGGCTTAGGAACCTGTGATGTCTTTACAGATATATTCAGCAGCAAGATTTCAGCTGTATTGATAATTAAAAGAAATTCCTGCCTGCTGTTTTTTGAAAGTTGGATGGAGAATGTCTAACCTCCTTTGTTTGAAGGACCTGTTAATAACTTAGTAATTGAAGTTGTTGATATATGAAACATGAGCCCAGGAGACTCATGTGCTGGGGCCACACTCAACAAAGGACACAATATGGAAGCTTGTTCACAAGCAAACCATATTTCATTTGCTCTAAAGAAACTCTTATCAAAGAGAAAAAAGTTTTGAGTCCTTTTTTTTCTCCCTGCCTCCCTGTAATGCTTTGAAAGGAGCAGCAGGCTGAACATATGTGCTCCATGCAAGGGGGCAGAGCTGTCCCTCAAGTGCCTCTTCTAATTTTCCAGCATGACACCATCAGGCAGCCACAGATTATAGGCAGTCTCTGGAGAGGGCCACAGGACTCCAGAGAGGTTGGGCACACAATTCTGGCCCAGATAACTAAGCTTGTGTAAATGGGGCATGTGTACATTAGAACACACACAGAAGAATATATGCACCATAGAATCTGCAGTTTTCTATAATTTAATTTCAATTTTTGGATAAAAAAGTGAGCAAATGAACAAAGCTTCTGAGATTTTGAAAATATGTCTAGCAATAAGATTAATTCTCCTTTGATTTAGATGTTTTTGTCATCTTTCGATAGTGCTTGAATTGACCTCTTCATTCAGTTCTTCCTTTGAAATAGCATAAAATGACTGTAACTTGAAATAGTTATAGACTATATTGCAGACCGTATCTATCTACATATATCTATAGACTTATAAGAGTTGTAGACTATAACTTAGAATAAATATTAATTTGATTATATATGTGGTACATTTTTATATTCTGAAGAAGATGTCAAATAAGACTTAACCATAAGTAACTTCTTCCAAATAAAGTTATTTCTGGAAAGGAGGGAAGAAATAAGATGTGTAAAAAGCACTCATTAAAACAACTGATGAGGGGAAATTTAACTGAGTTAACCATCTACTCTGACCAAATCAACAAAAAAAAGAGAAAAATATAAGGAATACAAGATTCAGACTTCCTCTCATGTTGCAGATGATTGACTGGATGAAGCTCTGGGGTTTTAGCTATCACTTTTACAGAATCCAGAAAGTGTGTTCATAAAGCTTACTTTTTTCCTATTATGTTCATATATTTATGAAATTATTCAGTTGTGAATTTATTAACTGGCCCCTATTAAAGACTCGGCATTGTTCAGGCCTTCTTCACAAGGTTCTTTTACTCTATTACACAGAGCAGTTTATGATATTGATTTAATTAATTTTGACAACTCTAAATTTTAATTGGCTCAATATAATCTGTTTAGGTTCTCCCCTCCCTGCCTTTTTAATACTGTAAATTCTGTAGAATATTTTAACTAATTAAATTTTGATTGGTTAAGATTTATAATGGGAAAGACTGACAATGATTGTTTAAAAATTAACATCTTCATTCTATTTTGTGTGGTTTTAGTAAGTTCTATATTTTATTATTTATTCTTACCTTTTTGTTTTAAAGATGTAGGATTCTTTCCGTCCTTTTCTTTAGTGTGTTCTATAAAAAATAATTTATCAATCTTCAAGCCAGTGTTAAATGGTTAACATCTAATACCCCTAGGATAATGATTGATTGAATAATTGGTGGTTTCTAACTGGCAAAATATAGCAATTAAATATATAGCACAAAAGTAATTTTCATCAGTTTTAGCATGCTCACAAAGTGAAACCACGAATTTTCTTAAATTTGATGAAAGAAAAAAGATCACTCAAAACTTATTTCACTTCGCAGTTTGTAATAAATGTTAACAAGAGTTCCTAAATTCTGAGTTTAGCCTTCAACGTTTTCATAACAAGGGCTACCTGGGCTCTCTTTGCACTCCTAATTCAGGTAATGCCAATTAAGTTTCATAGTAAATTTACTGAAATAGTATTATGGTTATAAATTCCTAACTAAATCATATTAAAAAAAAAAAAAGGCAATGTATTCCAAGATTTTTTTTTTAATGCACATAGATCTTAGAGTTTTATACAAATTTGTCCTGCCATGTTACCTTTATCTTTTGTGGCAGCTG
The DNA here is from genome assembly GCA_013396875.1 of Vireo altiloquus. Lineage (NCBI taxonomy): Eukaryota > Metazoa > Chordata > Aves > Passeriformes > Vireonidae > Vireo > Vireo altiloquus. The sequence continues at coordinate 221,494 of VZRF01002078.1, forward strand.
GAGATTTCAATTCTTTCTCCTTTCCAGGATCTGTAAAAGAATTAGTCACACCAATAAAGTGACAGTCAGAAACCACAATTGAGTGAAAGGATGAGATTTAATCATAGGGGAGAATAAAGCATACAGATTGTGTGAGAGACTAAAACTATATATTGGAAGATATGGTTAAAAATTGAGTTATTGGAAGATTTGTACAAAATTCTCCAGTTTTCGTTCAGAAAATTCAGTCCACAAAATGTGTTTTATAGATTTAACTATGAGACCTATAAAATTTGCAAACTTCACCTTAAGGTGAAGGCAAGGACAGTTTTTCAGTGTTCTTAAAAAGAAAGGTCAAAACGGATGCCAAATTTGACTCATTGGAGCTGATTGTGGCCTCTTTCTCTTGTCTGGGTTTTTCCCATTCTTGCTGAGCAAGGCCAGGGATATTCTTATTGGATCTATTATTTTCTAAAGGCCAGATGCTGATCGAAGTGAGTGAGCAACACAGCAGTGACAAATAGGTGGGCAAAGAGTTGTTTTTCATTCTGCCTACAGACATGCAGAGAAGACAGCTGGGCCACACCAGTCCCGGTGAATACTCTCAATGAAGAGTAGTCCCCTGCAGAAGGCAGAGGAAGTGATATGCACCAGACAGAAAACCAGAATTCTGTTCCAGACAAAATGTGAGATCATTATTCTGGGCTGATGAAAGGTCTCCCCATCTTTCCACCAAAAAATCAAAAAGGCAGATAAGACTGTCCCAAAACAGTCTATTCAAAAATATCAGAGAGTTGGATTTTGAGTTCCTGCATTTTAATTGAGTGTTTTAACCATCTACCTGCTGGTTAAACTGTTTTATACATCCCATCTGAGAAATGTTAACAGGTGTTTTCTGGAAAAATAAAAAATACTAGGTTCTCCGTCACACATGAAGGAAAAAATTCCTTCTATGGAAAAACTTGGCAGCAATTCAGTGCCAGAAGAAAACAAACCTGTTAGAAGACCCTTTTGGTTTCTACACATAGCATAAGAAGTCAAGACACTTGATGAGGAGGAGGTTGTGTTTAGGAGAGAGATGAAGCATTGTATGAGCTACAATGGGTAGTTTTAGTGATAACTCTTTACTGCCTTAATAACAGACAGTTCACAAATTGTCTCTTTTATTATAAAAGCATGGACTGTGTCCAATAGTAATATATCATGCTATCAATAAAGCTTCTTGTTCATGGTTTAGTATTTGTCTCTGACTAAGACAAATTGAGGTCTTAGAGAACTTGAATTGAAGCAATCCAGAAATAATAACTTTTTATTTATGGTAGAAATAGCGATAGAGTGGAAAAACTTAATTTGCTGTCGACATTGAAAGTCCTCTTCTGTTGGGACTGATTTCAAGAGATAAATTTTTCATTATTTTTCTCCTTCTACATTGTGTTTCTGAAAAGGCAATACTTGATACTTCCATACAATATAATTTTTAAAGGAGAAGACTTGGGAAAAAAAATCTGTTGAGCAAGGTCAAAAATGCAATTTTATTCAAATAATGCTGTTTCTCCTATTCCTCATTACACCTCAGACATCTGCTTCAGAAGCTACTCCTATTCTCCTGCTTTGACCTTCATGTTTTGTACTTACCAATTTATTAGTCAGTCATTTATTTTCAAAATGAGAAAATACACAATTTACTGCAGATATCTGTGAGGCATATTTGGTGGACTTATTCAGATATATTCACAATCCTAACAAGAAATCATTGCCGATTTTTAAATATTAAGTTAATAACAGAAGACTGTGTGAACAGAAATAAAACTCAGTGAGAAGACTGAAAACCTTCTTCTTCTGTGCTCATGAGTAATGAAAAATTCTCAAGAAATTTCATGTTCAGTGCAATAGTACCTACAAAAAAAGAAGATACTTGAAGACAGAGCTCCAGCCAAAATAAGTTATTTAATGTGTGACATAAAGCCTTTACTTTCAGAAGCATGCCTGAAAGAAATTACAGCTGTTGTACACCTCCATTATTAAGAATATAGTTACCCAAATTGTTGTGGAAGATGTTACTTTAATGAGTAAAACTATAGCTTACTTCCTTGTTTCATCTTTGGTTTATCTGAAAAAGAGAAGGGAAGGGAAACAAAAGCGAAAAGAGAAAAGAAAGAAGAAATATTAGAATACGTGTACACACAGGAAATTATTTTTGATACAATCAACTAATGAAAATTTATTTAAATGCATGTTGACCCTAAGTGCTTAAATATATCTTGAACTTCCTCTGTTTCTTGACATGGTATGTGAATAAAGTCCATGGTTCCCACTTATTCCCTTGCATATGTGCAAAAAGAGCATGAAATCCCCTAGTCTGAGGTGATCTTTAACTGATGGCAAGTCTCCTTTCTTAGTTCTATAGGATACCACCAGAAAAAAAATTTACCTTTTAAAAATATCTTTTAAACATTAATTATCAGTAACAGGCATTAATTCTTGGCAACCATCTGACATTTGCTCATGACATTTTTCAAACAAATAGGGCAAAGTGTTAAGTGCCTTCTTGCTCACCTTTTAACAGTTAAAAAACATTACCTGTAATTTGGCTTTAAAACTAATAAAAGACCAATGAACTGAGATGTTGCTACAACCCTTCAGCCCATTTTCAGATGTAGGGATTTGAGATCAAAGCTGCAATAATCACTAAAACCTTTGTTTGAAATAATGAAGTGATGTCCCAATTGCTAAGCAAATCCACCCTCCAACTCTCCAGATTTTCCTTCAAGTCTCCTTATACAGTTTTTCTTAGGCTGCAAATCCCAATTTTGACCAGGACTGAATCCCTCTACTTTTCGAAATGCATCCTGATGCAAAGTACTCTTCTGTGGGTTATATAAGTGCATGGTAATATTCGAAAAGCATCCAGAAAGTTTTTTTTGGCTTGCTTGTCTTTAAATGATCAATGTGTTGGCAGCAGCTCCATACATATAGGGTGCAGAAATGAGAAGCACAGGCAATTGCTATGTGAAAATGTTTGTACTCACTTCTGTGCATCAGAGCAACTGAGCTGCTGCCAGCACTGGGAAGTAGTTGCAGAAATAGTTGTGACAGACATTACATGTTGCTCTTATTCCTTTGACTTGGAGAGACTAGATAGTGCTGGCATGGGGAGACAGTGCTGCTGCTGCTGCTGACTGCTGTCATGGGAAATGGTTTGTTCCCCTTTTGAGTTCCTTGGGTATCACAACCTGTGGTTTGGAAAACCCTGCTCCATGTCAACCGTGTGAAACCATAGCTTGTGCTGATCAGTCTGTGCTTTTTATGGCACAGTTAAAATGTTTGGCAGATAAAACCCCATCTAATGGCCATACATCATAGAAGGGACAAATCTTACAGCGACCACACACCCCATTGCTGCGTGAGATAGCCAAGCAGAGGGGAAGCAGTGCAGATGTCTGGAGAAGCACTTGTGTGGCAACGGAAAATAATGTGGAGATACCCAGCCTAACAATGACTGAAGTCTAGGCCAAGGCCCACCTAATTATAACATTTTCCATGACAACCACCAAGCAGCTGACAGCTGCCGCAGGGTGTCTGTGCTGGCTTGAGTAATGCTGAGTAAAGCTGAAGCTGAGAAACTCGAGAAAAAAAAGGAATAATAACTCTACTGACCAAAGCCACATCAGTAAACATGTCTTACAGCTCATTCTAAAGGTTACTGGCAAGTTCATCATCAGGGCTCTAACTGACAATTTGAGCATGAGTAAATACAAAAATCACCTTGGTAGGCTGCTAGGATGAGTATCATATAAAGAAAGCCTGAGCTGATAAGCTTTGAGTATTTAGACCCCCCTTTTATTACTTTGTTTCCTACCATACTAACTTAAAAAAGAATGGATTGCTTTTAACCGGCGTACAAGAAGGAAGTATGCAGGATATAATGCTAAAGGTAATAATAATAATAATAAATCTAAATTTAAATGTATCTAATAGGAAAAGGCACATTTTTAGATGGTTTAATGCACCAATCCTTCTCTTTTTATGTTTGCTCAGTGGCTTGAGTTTTGTTTTGGCCTCGGTGTAGACTGTCCCTCGGTATTCCTGCTCTGGTTGGCTTGGGATATGGGATGTAGACTTAGTGTCCCTCTGAACTATGCGCCATCAACACATGGTTCTTGCAGTGTTACTTCTGATCTTCCCACTCAGTCATTCCCACTCATGCCTTATCCATACCAATCCTAAGCTTTTTGAGAAAAATTTCAGCAAGGCCTGGCATCAAAGAGTTTTGAGTTTCTCTGCAGTGGACCTTTGTGACTCTTCACGGGGCTGATGTGTCATCTGGGACCAGAAGGCCACCTCAGCTGACTTCAGGAGGCTTCTACCCCTTTACCTTATTGCAAGGTCCTCTCAGACTGAGTAGCCAAGGCTGACCCTTGTCCAGGCTGCAGGGGCAGGAAGCCTCATCGCTAGGACTCTAAGTTCTGTCACAGAACATTTCAGCTGAAGTGGGCAGCCATCTACCTGAAGCTTTTTGTTGGGGTGGTAGTTTTGTGGAAGTGGGAAAAAGCCAGTTTCATAATGGAAAGTCCTTGTTGCTCTGACAAACACAGCAAAGCTCTGAAAAAATACTGGCAAACCAATGGATTTAAAGGTTGCTGTCATCCAGCTCTCTGAATCTGAGGTTATTGTTTCTGTGCCATTGTCTTTTAAGAGCGATAACACCAACATGTCTTGTTTTCTTTTTACCTTGCACTGCTGCTTTTGTTGTTTTTCCTTCTTTTTTTTCAAGTCCTGCTGCAAATAAAAGATAGAGTTTAAGTAAGATTTCTGCTCAGAAGTGTTACCACATCAGGAAAAGCTCTTCTTAAATGCTTGGATATTATTTTGAGTCAAAAGATTTTAAAGATTTGCAACCACGAGATTTTTTTCTCCCCCCAAGATATGAATACATAATAGATATTTTTTATTTGTCTGAAAATAAGAGGGATTTTTTTCTTTCAGAAAATAAATGCTAGATCTTGTTTAGCAGAAGGTGGGGCTGCCCAGTGCAGGAGGCTTGGAACTTGATGGTATTCAAGCCCTTTCTAACCCAAACCATTCAATGATTCTGAGGTGTCAGGTGAAAGAGGGATTAAATTGCAGCATATATTTTGTAATGAAGAAGAGAGCAAAGCAAGGAGGTCTTTACCTTGCCCAACCGTCTGAGAGTTCCCCAAGCAAGAATGGTTTTCTGTTTGCACCAGCAGAAACCTCCACTCTGCACCTCTGACTCAGCAAAATATTGCCCCATATTCTCAGTTTTAAGTATGTGGTTATTCTCAGTGAGGGTAGAAGGCCACAGATGGACTGTATGTTAAAACATCTGACTTGATCCTTCTGAATACTGATATTTCTGTGGGCAAGTGAGAAGTGTGAACCAGGCTTGCTGCTTGTGCAGCAGGGCTGCTTAAACTTTTCTGACTCCAGGGGAAGCAGCTGTAACAGCACAGGTCAGGATGCATGGACATATCCAATTTGCAAGCACAGTTCCTAAATTCATTTACACATCTTGGGAGACAAGGGATGGAGATTATTTGTTCATGGCTCCACATTAAGGATTGAATTATCTAAGAAGAAGTGGTGGAGCAAGGGGTACTATTAGATTCTGCTCACATAAATATGGGTATTTTTATAGTTTCTGACAAGTTACATTGAAGGTTTGGTGATGTAAAAGACTACATATTTAGGACAACTTATATATTTCTTATCTAATTGAATTATTTGGGATTAAATCTTGCAAATCTATAAACATATATGTTTAGCTGTAAATGACACTTCCAACACTTCACTTTTGTGACACCAAGTTTTTGTAGCCATAATTTATAACTATTATGCTAAATAAGAAGCCTTTCTTTCATTTAAAAAGCTATCCTGTTACAGTGTTTGAGACAAAAATTGTAGCATTAAGAAAATAAACTTCACTATCATTGTCTTGTTTGAAAACAGTGTAAAGAACAAACAATCAGCAGAAGAGGCAGTATGTAAAGTGGACAGTGAAAATTAATTTATATCTGATGTGTTTAAAAAATGTCTTTGCACCTTCAAGGTCATTAACACATATAATAACCTCTCAGCTGGCTATTTCAACCTGTCATTTTATTACAACAAATCACAGTTGAAAATTAAGAGCTTATCTTTTAGAGACAAAGATTGTTCTGTCATCATTATTTATGCTGAGAAAGTCAGGGAATTCAAAGGACCTATGAAGTGCCTCCACATCTGCTCACTGCTTCCCTGCTGCCTGGACTGCAAGTCTGGCCTCAGGGGCAGCACCAGGACTGTCCCTTCAGGAGCATTCTGAAATTGCTGGGCACAATGGCTCAAGCAAATCAGCTCAGATAATAAGCTATGGCCTGTCTACAATGCCTGCTGGTGGGCTGAGGGCCAAAGCAATGATCTGTTCCCAGATTTCCTGAATCTGTGATTCTGTGAAATGTTGAGTATGGATAGACGAACTGCCTCTTGCTGAGTGGGATGAACCCACTCACAGGCTTCACCAACTCCCTTGTGATGTGAGCAAGTGTTTGTGAGCAAGCTCCATGTAAACACTGAAATATTGCTCTTCTGCACCTCAGTTACCTTAAGAAAGTTATTTTATTGAAGATAAATTTTCCTGAAAATCAAGTCTAGGTTTAAAGGATGTCTGATTTGATCCTCAAAGGAAAAAAGTAAATATTCCATTCCCATCCAAGTATCTAATTTTTTTCTTGATGTTCATGGACAGAGAGAAAGGCAAAGAGGAACAAAGACCCTTAATATTTATTGTGGACCTCTGCTATTAACATCTATGTTACCTGGGCCCAGATCAGCAGTGCTACTTATACTAAGAGTAAACTAGACATTGACAAGCTGAAATGAATCTGAGCACTGAGCCCTGCCACTGAGCAAATCAATATCACAGTGCTTCTAAGATTCTTACTGAAGTGGTCAAGATATTCTTCTATACCTTGAAGAATAAGCCTATTTCAATGTGGAATGAAACATATGAACAGGGGTGCTGGTCCCATATGCATTTCAAAATACGTTTTTAGCATCTAAAGCTGAAAAAGCAAGTATGAAGAGAGTTAAATGAATTATTGAGAACTGCTGTTTTCAATCAAAACACGTTTGTCCTTTTCAGCTAGAATGAAAGCTGTTTTGGTTTGTAAAATTTCTGAAAACCAGAATACAAATGGAATAAAAGTATTTTTTCTGTATACTGAACTGCAGGCTAGAAGAGCAATACTGCTTTCTGAGAAAATCAGATGTTTAGTCATCAAATTTGTGTGGTGGTGGTAGGCTGCGAGTGTGGTTATAATGAGGGAATCATCCATCCTTGAGAAACATCGAGGCTGCTGTAGCAACCAGTCCTATTAACAGTGTTCTGGCTGTCAGTGCATTCAGTAATGCTACAATATTTCCATGAGCGAGTGCTTGTAGAGAAGAACTTGCTGAGACAGAACAGAGCTTCAGTAACTTTTGGGAACTGCTGAGTATCATCAGCTAGACATGGTGGAGCAGCACCTGGATGGAAAAAGGGGACGTTCCATTGTTCCCTTTGTTTTTTCAGAAGTGTGGCATGAGCTGCTTTGGTGATGCTGAGAGGTCTTTTATCATCAAGGTAATAGTCATCACTTGGAAAGTCTGCATAAATAGGAAGCCCGTCCATGTAAAGTCAATGTTTGGAATAAGACTCAGAAGGTTTGGTTGTCTCTGCTTCTGTCAGAACAGAGAGAAGTTTTCTGAGTAGGATGTCATCCATTCAGGATGTCATCAAAAAATAAAGGCATTTTCAAAAGTCTTGCCACTTCTGAATGGCAGCCTGAAAGATGCTCTCTTTGTGAAAAATAGTCCTGTTCCAGGTGTTCCCTATTTGAAAACCTGATCCTTTAGCCATGTGACTTGAGAAACATGAATGTTGTAATGTACTATAATTTTTTCTGCCGAATGGCAGGCACTAAAATAAAAAAAAGAAGAAATACAAGCTCCCCCTCCCAAACCAAACCCAAAAAAACAACCCTGCATGAAAAAATACAAAATAAAATAAACAGTCATGAAGGCAAAATCAGAAATCTGTGGATCCCTGATTCATATTTTCAGTAAAATACACTTTCAAAAAATAGATTAAATAAATGAAATCATACTCCCACATATATTTTGTAATTTCTCAGCAAAATTCTCGACAGCTTGGCGCAATGTACATCAAATGTGCAATTTATTTTATAATTGTTTCTCTGATTCCATTATAAGCTCTTAGGAATCAAATGAGAGACCATTCAGAGATACTGTTTTATGCTGAAAGTGGCCAGGAGAGCAATTCATCAGTCAGATATTTCTGCAGTCTCAATAGTTGTAGGCTACAATCAAATTTGTCAGAATATTTTTATCCCAAAAGAGTCAGGTTGCATAACTAGCATCCACATCATAAATATGCATTCTAAAATGTCACTGATTTTAAAGCTATTTTGATATATTTGCTCAGTGTGATGGAAGATGGAAAGAAATCATTCTCACTGGAAACAAAAAACATTTCACTCATTGAACCCTGAGGTCAGAGGTTCTTCATTGTGACATCACAAACAGCAAGAAATAATTAACCTAAGAAGTGTATGTTATGGTTTAGGAACTGTTCTGTTGTATGGAGAAATGAAAAATATTCATGCTGTAGTGGTTTGTGAGAAAATGCAAGAAAGCTCCAAATGAGTTTGATAGTTCATAAGAAGTACAGGCTAGAGGGAATGGCCCAGACCTCCTTCTATGCCAGCAGGTTAATTTTTTTTAATTACCAAAGAAGAGAATTTCATCAAAACTCCTGTTTTTTTTCAGAACAGGATTGTTTGCCTTCCATGAATGTGCTTAAAGATTTTACTTTTGCCAACGCCTACTGAATATTGAAAATCACATTGTGCCCAGAGAGCTGCTAAGTCTATAAGGATTAACAGCAGAAAAATGAGAAACAAACAAATAAATAGCCACAATGTAGAACAAACAAACATGGTTGGAAAAGCAATTATTTCATTCAGATTTAGTGAAAGGTTATTTCTACAATACTACCATTATACAATATTATAATTTGTTTGCATCAAAAAAAAAATTAGAAGAAAATAACAGCATTCCTTTGTGATTCTTACTAAGTGGCAAAAGGAACAGATGTAACATTTTAATAAAAATATGATTTTTCCCCTGGAGTACAGGCTCTGAGTTTCAAAATTAGTAACATAAAGTTAAATTTAGATGACTTACTAACAAGAAATTTTTAAGATATCAACAATTACCCCAGAGCTAAAATCAGCTCATTTTTATTTAATGAGGAACAAAACAAAGTTGTCTTTTACTTACAGACTGGGAAGCAATTTCAGGTTCAATATTAAATTGATCCTATGGTAAAACTAAGATGGCTGAGGCCAACACTTTGAGTTGCGAAACTTCTCTTTTGACAACACTAATAAGAGAATTATTCCTGTATCATATAAGGGAAACCCACAGTTTCTACTTATCCTTAATTAACCAAACTTCCTAAATTTTTTTCCCATTTGCCTGAAAGGGAATGTTTATAAAAGTATGGTGGCCATTGACGTGAATAAATGTGGACTGAGAGTGAAGAGCAGTTTGTAACTTGACATTCCACTTTCCATTTTTGTTTCGGTTAAAACTGAAATCTGTAATGTTCTGGAAGGCAATTTGGAGCTAGTATCTTAAACAGTACATATGTAAAAAACCAGTCACAAATGTGAAATAATTAAATACTTGCTATATTTGCTCAGTTTGAATTTGTGTTCTTTATGTCCTTCTGACCAGTCCCAGTTCCCTGTGCCTTGTGGAAAGGAGTAAACTTTGCAGCAAGCATTGATATTCTCACACCTCCTGCCTTTTGCCATCGACAGTTCATGTACAAAAGGTAGGCAAAATCTGTTTCACCAAAACAAAACTCCCTGCAAAACTCCTTCGACTCCTTAAAGAAAAACTATTCAGTCACTGAGTTCGTGCTGCAGTTAGACTGTCAAAAAGAGAAAAATTACTTTGTGTCATATCTCTGCAGAAGATTGGTTACTTCTCCTTTCTGCCTGTCACAAAAGCCTTATGGCTTGAGTTAGGGTTAAAAACTGAATTTCATACGGTTGGGGAATTGCAGTTAGTCTAGGAAAAATTTGAGGAAAAGACACCTGCTTTGAGATGCTGCAAGGAAGAAACCATTATAGTTTAAGAGGCTGTTTGCTTTAAGTAAGTCACGTGTCTTAAAATTTTTTTTCACAAGAAGCTTTTTTTCACTACAGTAAAGTTAACAGCAGCATTCTTCCATTTCAATTTTAAAAACAAATCAAATTGCTCACCTTTTGACTTTGGAGTTTCCACAGATGCTGTAAAATAAAAGAAAACATTCACAGAAACAAACTGTGTATATGAATACAGAAAATTGATTCTAACACCTCTTCCCTTGGTAAATATGCTACCTATCTACGCAGAGCAGGAGTTCATTTTTTATGTAGAGAAAAACTGACACACACATATGTTGCTTGTTTAGATAGTCTCATGGCAGATGAATAATTAACCTGCAGATTAAAAGCAGTGGAAAACAAGGTCAATGGATAAGTTATATACGGAGCTTCAATAGCTCTGCTATTTTCAAATATGAGGATGAGAAAAAGGAGTAAAATAGGTTCCAGAATGGGCATATATTAAACATAGAGGGAGGCTATGCAATAGAAATGTTCTTTTAACAATTTCAGCGATTTGCAGAAGCTAGGAATTTTTTCTCTTTTTTTTTTTTGGAGTTTATTGAAACTTCTAGTATTAATACAGAGTAGGATCCAGTTTCAAAAGTCTTCCTTAATATTAGTTTTCGCAGTTTAATTTCTTTACTATTCTTCATAATTGAATTAACTAAATGCAAATTAATTGAAGTACCACATTTCTCTTTTTTTTCATTGTTCACACCTTCATTCTGAAGCACCGTGACAGGTTTTTATGCTATAGAAAAGGACAGGTTCATTTTTCTATAAATTGACTCTCTACTGTAGGTATTTCTTGCTCTGAATTTCTATCTGAGAACATAGAGTCATCTGATGAATGAGTCATCAATCTTGGCTGTAAAAGGAAAAATCTTTATACCCTCCCAAATTTGGATAAACTGGAGATGTGGATTCCACTTGGGAATAAGAGCACCTTACTGCAACAATAAAATGCATGGGTGCTTGGCATAAAAAAAAATTAAATAGCCTACTTTTTTTTCCTATCCTCCACACTCTGAATCTTGTATTTTGTGTTTGCTTCTCCATCCATTTACTGTAACTTTATTTGAAAATACAAATGTTTTAAAAGCTGAAATAAAGAATTCTCACTCTTGTTCTTCTCAACATTTAATTAGATCTCTGCTCCAGAAGACAGAATGGTTGCTCCACATTTATTCAATTGCTTAAGTAACTTTATTAAACCAGCAAAATTATATTCATGGCTTCAGTTTTTATCCCTCTACCTAATCCTGTCTCAACTGAGAATCAAATCAGATAAATGAGACTCTAAAACTAACAGTCTTTTGCAGGACTTACCGTGTACTTTTGATTCTTTCTTTGTTGTTTTGGCTGTAAAAATAAAAAAAAAAATTAAAAAATAAAATGTTGGCTTCTGACATGAATTACTTTAAAATATTAGAATAGTTTAAAAGTAAGATAAAAAGAGGAGAATATTCACCAGATTCCATTATTTTTTCTTTTTTCTGTGGTTCTGAAAAAGAAAAAAAAATATATATATATTTCTCTTCTTGTAATGCTCTATTTGATTGCCTTGGACAATCATTTTTCATGTTACTATTAGCCACTGAATGGGACACATTCCTATGGACTCTCAGTCTGGGGAGTCTTTCCCTGCTTTCCAGCATGTCAAAATAAGACCTTTATAGTTGTAATCAGTGTCTTGAGAGGTTTTCCCACTGGGTAAACAGGGTCAGATGAGCTGTTGATAAGGGAGAGCAGAGGTGCTAAAAGGAAACCATAGAAACTGTGTAGGTTAAAATATCTGCAGTTTTGCTTCAGGTCGGTTTAAATGGAGGTCTTCGACCCAACTGTGTGTGCCTCAGGACACCTGCGGTCCTTGTCTTCCTCCATTGGAGAGATGGGAGAATAAACAGAGCATCTAGTCCAGCCACTGCTACCCTACAGCCGTGGGGGAGGGAAAAGAATCCTGGCCTCTTTCACAGGAGGGCACAGTGCAAAGGAAATGGCTGTGCACTGGAGCTCACCACCACAACAGGATCTGAAACCTGAAGCTGAAAAGCTTCATCTACCTAAACTCTGTACCCTCTAGCAATCTACGGCTGGGATTTACAACTTTTTAATGGTAGTTTCTGTAACACCTCTTTCCATGCTGCAAGAATGTGCTTTAACACCCCCTCACAGAAGGAGCAGGGCAGCCTGCCACAGACAGAGACTGAAAAACATCTACCAGCCAGTGCTGATATTCACAGTAGCAAAAAAATAAGCTTTTTCTGTCTGCAGATGCTTTTAAACAGTGCATGGAAAGGCTGTGCTGTGCAAGTTTGGATCCACACAGGAACATTTCCAAAATGCAAGAGTAACTGAGCTGACTGATCACAAGACACATCATAGAATCATCAGATCACAGAACATCCTGAGTTAGAAGGGATATTATGGTGTTCTTACTAAGGATATTCTATGATTCTATGATTCACAAGGGTCATTGAGTCCAGATCCTGGCTCTCCACAAAATAACCCCAGGAGTCACACCATGTACCTGAGAGCATTGTCCAAATGCTGCTTGAACTCTGTCAGGCTGGTGCTGTGACCACTTCCCTGGGGAGCCTCTTCCAGGGCCCAGCCACCCTTGACCACTTCCCTGGGGAGCTTCTTCCAGGGCCCAGCCACCCTCTGGGTGAAGAAGCTTTTCCTAATTTCTAACCTAAACCTCCCCTGACACAACTCCAGGCCATTCCCTCAGGTCCTGTCACTGTCACCACAGAGAAGAGATCAGTGTCCGCTGCTCTGCTTCCCTTCATGAGGTTGTTGAAACCTGCAATGAGGTCTAGCCATAGTCTTCTCTTCTCCTGAACAAACCAAGTAATTTCATCCACTTCTCAAATGACTTCTCCACTAGACACTTCACCATTTTCACAGCCCTCTTCTGGGTGCTAGCTAACAACTTGATATCCTTATATTTTGGTGCTCGAAACTGCACACAGGACTCCAGGTGAATACTTTTAAATACACGCTCATCGCTTACCAATATCTGATGACTGTATTTTCTCCAGGCTTTTTATAAGGTTTTATTTGTATATAGGTTGCATAGAGTTGAGCAACATTAAAGTTTGAACAGTTTCCACTCTAGAATCAAGATATAAAATTCCATGTCCAAAGTGATTCTGATTGTTGTACCCTCACAAAAAGCAACCTTATTCACAAATATGAATATCATTCAACTGAATAGGAAAAAGGAAACAAGAACTGCCAACATAAAACTAAATGTGTTTATCAACAACATTAATATGAATAATATTTTCATTAAATATTAATTCATAATCAACTCTAATACTGACTGCAGAGTGGGCAAATAAAAGGCATATACTTCATGCAGAACTATGAAAATAATTCATATTTAAAAGGACAGATGAATTTTAAATATGAAAACCCCCCTGTTGTTAAGTTTGAAACAAAATATGTCATTACTCCATATTCCAACCACAAACAAGTTTATATCAAACAACAATTTTCCATTCTATCTGCAATGAAATATTCTTTTTAGTCTGAATTTTTAAATCTCTCTGAAGAGCCATCTTATATATATTTCAAAGAATGTGATTTCCAAAATAAAGCTTTATGCCAAGTTCTTAAAAAAAAAAAAGGTTCTTTCTTTTTGTTTTTCCAAAAAATATTTTTGGAATTTTATCTCTACTTCAAAAATAATATCCTTCAGTCAAAAGGTACACTTCAAAACATCAAGACTAATTGGCTGAAATCATGGACCTAGTTTTTAATATAGTTATATAAAGCACATTTTAATGTATTGATTATATAACATGTATTAAAAATATTATAGACTCTAAAGACACACTGTATATGAGAAATGAAATTTTAGTGGAAATGTTCATGAAGCAGGATTGTGTCATCAAAAAATTGAGTCACGGTTGTGAATTCCCCAGCAATATGAAAAAGTGGTGGAAATAGAGGGCAAGTTGGCATTTACTGCCTGTATAAATGTGTTTTCTTGATGGCATTCTACCCTAGGTTGCAATTCTGGTATAGGTCAAGGAGGAAACATATAACAAAAACTGAGAGGAAAAAAGTTTGGGACTCAGAGGTTTGAGTGGAAACATTGGCTGCCTCAATGCTCTTATTCATAACACCTGCAGCTGTGGTTTTGTGTAGCCCAAGTGCTCTTCAGACTATATTTTTTCATGCAGGTATTTTAGGACTCATTCTGGAAATTATAATTTTGATTGGTATTGTGGGAGGTTCTGTTTTGCTATTGCTCAGGACATCTGCCTGGAAACTAAAGGAAATTTAATTCTGTCTTCAGTGGTTCTCAGGCAATTATTTTTCTCTCTCATTTGAAGATCTCTCAGCTCTCAGGAGATTAGGGAACACTATGATTCTAAAAACACTCATAATTGTTTTGGCAAAGTATAAAATAATCCATTCATTTAGCTTTATTTCACAACTTTTTTTGAAAACTGCAAACACTAGAGAAGGCCTATAGACCTTCTTTCATTACAGTTTTATTTCCTGAAGCATATGAAATAAGATCCTTTCCCATGAGAAAATTTATAAAAACGAATAACACAGAATTTGACATCAAGCATTTCTGGGAAATCTGACATGATATGAGATTTCAGGTAATTCATGATATTCGAATGGAACGAACTGAAAACTTGCATTGCACAAGCCATAAACTTCAGAAAACTTCAGACCTAGACCTTTCCTGTTAGCCACAAGTTATTGCTTGATCTCAATGTCTTGTTTTTTATTTTTTTTTTTTATTCTTTCAAGTAGTTTGTATAACACATAAAAGGATATTACCAGCTGTAAACACATTAGACATTTGCCATGGCATTTTTGGTTATTTTTATATTTAACAATTTTTCCATGTGTATGAGACTGTACAGCATGCTTTTATTCAGGGAAGTTTTGCTGGTAATATATTATTTGTTTACCATGCATGGAATTGTGATTTGATTTAGCTTGACATTTTACCATCTTTATTTGCTCTGATGCTTTAAACAAACGGTTCTCTTTTTTTGTGAAAACTGGCAAAGTTATGCATAATATGCCCATAAAACCATACAAATGTGTTTTTTGCTTCATTACTAGTGACATATTCCTAGGCAATCCAGAGTAGGTGGGAGACAGAAGAGAACCTGAATCTGCCTCTGTAGTGCTTCCCTAAGCCACATCCTTCCCTAAGGCACAAGTGGTTCTGAAAAGCTGGCAAATTTGCTGTGCTGTATTTTAATCTTTACTACCAGAATAGATAGTCAGGGAGTGTGACTTTCGGCCATCCAACAAGAGAGAACAATTGATTTCTTGTTATAATTTATATAGGTCTATGCACACATGCATGAGTGTCAGTGTGCACATGTTATCTCCTAATTCAGATAGAGTATTCCTGTCCAAGCATTGTTCAGGAAAATGAGAATTGTATTGGGAATGACACAATGCATATTGGGAAAAGTTGTGTGACAAAACGCAATGTTGGGAAAAGTTTAATAAATGGCATTTCAAGTGGATATGCTGTTGCGTGGGGTGCACCATATGTTAATTAACCAACACCATTTTGTTTGCACTCAGTAGCAGCATAAAAATGGTGTTTTCTGTACTGTTGTCTATCTTTTACCATAAATATTTCAGTGAAGCCTACTGTTATCATATTCTATGCAGTGTTTTGAATACTTAAATCCTTAGCAGAAAGTTAGCTTGGTCTTACAGTTTTGTAGTCCTGGTTTTATAGGCTATATGCCAGTCATTCCCCTTCTCAGAATTTCATATCGTGTTGGTTAATTAAAATCAAATGAGACAGAGTGGTAAAGCTCTCCAAGATATCCTTTCATCAAGAATATTGCGAACATAAGCATTTAGATAAAGAGAAGATCCCTTTAGTCCCTTCTACTGAAGGGAAATATTGCAATATGAGTTGAGTCGCGTTGTTATATCTGAGATAATCCACATGAGAAAGTCTTGCATCAAACTAGATTTTTCCTGTTCTCCTGCTCCCAAGGAGTATGTGTTTGGCTATATTTTACCACTATTCTTTCTTTCTGGATCATTGTAGAAAACCTCTTTGATTTATAAAGATAATGAACTGTACAAATACATTCCTTTCTGGAATAAGAACACACCAAGGAAACTGCTTACATCGTGAAATCATACCACACATATTCACTCCTATAGGTGTGAGCATCTTTTGTGGAGGGCAACAAACAGTTTTCTTAATGGACTTTTGTGAAGAAAAAGAAAGCAGATTACAGTTCTCTGTATCAGTATCTTTGTCTGAAATATGCTACCCTATTGGGAAATATCTGAGAAAAATTTTATGCAAAGAGAAGAAAGAAAAGCCTGCATGACCTGCAAATGCTTTCAATTCCATGTATTTGGTCTGTGGCTTTTCTTCACAAGCAGAAAGCAATGGCATCAAAACTGTACATTGTAAATTGTAGTTATAATATAATCATATATGTTATAAAAAACTCTAATCCACACCACTCCTCCCCTGAAAATCAAGTGACATTTTCATGATTGCAGTGAACAGGATGGGGCCCATTTATTCCCATTACAGTAAAGTGAAGTTGGTTCCACTTCCAAAACATTAATGCCTGGAAAGATAATGATAACCATAGTGCATGTGATAATCTGGATTCAAAAAAGCTTAAGCATGTCCTTGAATGCTTTTCTGATTCAAGATGGAGTTACAGATATGGTAAATCCTTGTTGAAATTGGGCCCAATTCTAGCCAAAAGTACACTTAAATCATTAAGCAAGTTCAGGGCTATGAAAGTTTGCCAGCCTCAGAACAAAGCACCTTAAATTGCCTTTTCTGTAAAGAGTGGACATTTCTATAATCGTTTGAGCTCTGATTTTTTAATAGCACTTAATTTGACCCTCTTTTATTGTCATTATTGTTACTTTCATGTATGAAAAAAAATTGCTTTTGTAGTTAACTTGCTCCCCCTGCCTTGCTCTTAAAGTAGTGCTGTCTTTGTGATAGCAATACAAAAGTATTTTAATGCGTAGGAAATATCTGGTAATAACAAAAGAAACAAGATGCATTTACAGTAAAAGTGTCTTCACAGACACCGCGATCTGAAAGAAAGTACTGGAAATTATTTTAGCTCTATATTATCCTGAAACAGAGACTATACTAAGAAAAGTATAAATGCAAAAAAAAGTGTCAAGCTATGAGACTGAGCATTTCAACACTCTAGCAAAAGTAGAAAAAATATAATGGATTTTAAGCCATTTACTCAAAAATATTTAAAAAAATTGGTGAATAAAAACTGGATTTCAGATTAGAAAGCTTAGTGTAAAACAAGCCATTTCATGCTCTATTTAAATAAATCCTAAATGTAAAGAATTCATGTCTTTAAAGTAAAATCTTCTAACATCAGAAAATTTTCTCCCTTTCACGGCATCATCTTTGGTGACATAAGTCAAGAATTCATTTTTCCTTTCCTATTCAGAGTTAGATAATGACTCATACGTAATGCTGTGGACAATTTAAGACATCCTGTTCTGTAATGTTTTCTCAGACTTCAACGAGGATGAAAATGTCAGTGGGTTGAAATGATTTGTGGAATATATCTCCATCCACATAACAGATTCCTGCAGATATTAAGTTGCTGAGTGATGAACTACTGCAACAGCAATAAGATTTTAGCTGCTGAAGTTATAGTGAATTTTGGGCAGACCAGGAGCAGTCAGCTCTGAGGCTTCGACAGAGCCTAGTGGAAGCAGCCTAGGACAAACAGGTGAGGACCCAGAACCAGTTTCTCTTGTCCTTTGGATTATTGCTAGGGACTGAAAATGGATAATTTCCAGCTACTGTGCAAAAACAGGCAAGCCTGGAACCATCCCATTGAAATCAGAAAGAAAATTACTAAGTTAGAGAAGATGTGATAGTTAACTTCCCAAGGAGCTGAGGTGGGACAGAAGAAGAATTATGCTAAGACTGACTGAAAAGAAAACCGTGGTGGTTCGGAAGGACTGCAGAATGATCCTAGATCTAAATACAAGGGCCCTGAGCAGCAGTATTAATACACGTAGGGCTTCATTATGTTGTTTACTGCTGCATAAACACCTGCTTCACCTGAGTGAAGATTTATTTTGTATAAAAAAACCCCTGAAAATCTTGTCCTTATGCATTAAATAAGTTATCGCTAATATTTGTCCCCAAAGAGTTAGACTGTAAACCAGGAATATAAACTCTGAGAATGGTTGTGCTTATGTTCTGAAAAAGTCTGAGAGGGTTAACTTTAGAGAAGGGAAAATTGAACTGTCTACTCCAGCTACCAGAATAACTTTCTTGGTAACATCAGTATGACAGAAATACATGCAGAGATGCTTTCACCAGGTGTAATGGCTGCTTATAAAGAGAAATTTCAGGACACAGAGGTACTCAGACCTAAGATTCTGAAGAGATTGCAGGACAGCAAACTTTACTATGTCCATATACAATGAGTGAGAGAGTGTCCTTCTCCTTTTTCTGAAAGATCTTACAGGGAGTGTGCAACATAAACTTGACCCTGATTTTTGAAGTCTCTCCTCTTGAACTGACTACACAAGAAGATACGTGACTACACGTCTACACAAGATGAGAATATGTAGTTTGATTGATGTTGCAGAGGGTATGGGGCTGTTGATGCCTTAAAGTGACTACTTGAAAACAGAGGCTAGACGAGATTAAGAGAATAAATCAGGTATTTATTTGAAGAGCCTTCAAACGTACACTCTGGGCAGTCAAAAGCCTCCAAGGGGCTCCACCCAAGATGGATGCTGGGTCAGAGGTTTTCACACTTTTATAAGCTTGGTCTATTTGCATATCAAGGTTAATTCTCCAATTATAATTTCAGGTAATGATGTAATTACCTGAAGTTTGCTCCCCTTGTCTAGAGGCTCAATTTACACATTTTGGGGCCTGGGACAACAGGGTGTCCTTGAGTTCAGGCCCAGAGATAGTTTGTTATGTCTAACCAGAATGGGGGAACAGTAGCTAACAGACTTTATGAAGTTTCAGAGTTACATACTAGGCAATGCAGGATCTGAAAAACATAAAAGCTAAAACCTAAGACATCACTGTGAGTAAAATCCATCCCTTGTGTGCGACTCGGGATCTGAGTCTGAGAAACCTGACAAACAATCCATGATAAGTTTGCCTGTTCCACTGTGTTGCTAAATTATTCAATAGACATACTGAATTTTATTAATCTTCTGTAACATGTCTATGGCTTTAGCTTTCTTTCTATGTACTTGTGTTCTACAGGGGATAATTAAAAGACAATCAATAAGCCAGCTCCTTGGTAAAACTTTCCCACCTTTTGAAGTATACCTACTCTCCCATAAAATTTCGGGTTTATTTCCTTTTTATGTAGTATAAAATTGGTCATACCTTATGGAAATAGCTTTTCTGATCCCATTTTAGTTACAATCATTTATCTTGAACCAAGAATTAAAATAACTTCCCTGCTAAGTAAATACTGCCCATTGCCAGTAACACCAGCAGTTCTCCCTGCATTAGGCAGAGTGATCTGAACCTTTACAAACTATCTTCTAACCAAGTGTTTCAGTATACTCTGCATTCCAATATTCTGCACTTGCCCCATGAACCCATTTCCTTCATAATTTCATACATAATGTTCTTTTCTGCTTCCTACAAACAGTGGAAAGATTAGTGGCATAATAAAGTAATAATAATTCTAGCACAACTGACAGTCAGTTTGGGAGATTGGATGCAGCTGGCATCTGAACACCTAAAATTAGCTATTGTCTGCCATACTTGTTTTATACTTTCTGGACCCAGTCTAAATTTTCTTGATTTTAAAGGGGGAAATTGTGCTCAAAAGAGTTTCTGTTAGGAACACAAAGCAAGTGATGAATAATATTTTTTTTGGTTTTGCATGTGTGTGGAGAGGAAGATGGGGAAAATTAGGCATTAAAACCCAGTAATTAGGCAGTTAAGTGACAGTACAAAATCTGTTAAACATACTGTAAAATTAAATAAAAAATTTCAAGACCATTCCTGGGAAATTCTAAGCAGCAATTAGGATTCAATTTTTTCAGTGTTGGAAAGAGTTAGAGCTGATCTTTAATTCAGGCAAGATATCAGGGGAATGCCCTGTCACTGGTGCTAAGAGAAGGTGCAGGAGTCTTGTTTATGAAGTGAGGCTGTTCCCATTCCTCTCCCTGCCTAAGGGAGTGCATGAGGTCAGTGGCACTGAGGCTCCTTGCTGCCTGCCAGGGAACACAATCCCCCTCCTGATAATTTAGCTGGACGTGCTCTCTGCGTGGCTTGAGCCCATGCCCCCTTCCCTGTCCTGCTCCACCATGCCCTTGTTTTTCCCACAGAGAAAACAGACCCAGCAAACTTACTAAACCGAGGTGTGATGGCTCTGCCCCACCACTGGGAGCTGGAACACTCACCCAGCAGAATTAGCTACAGCTGCTGGGAGTGATAAGGATTGAGGTTAAGGGTTCAAACGGATGGAATGGAATGGAATGGAATGGAACGGAACGGAACGGAACGGAACGGAACGGAACGGAATTTTCCCTCTCAGCCCTCTGTCCTAACAAAGGATGTCAGAATGAGGTAGCTGCTCACCACCTACACTCCGGCTCTGAGAAACCCTTCAGAGAGAGCCTTCTTGGCCCAGCTCACACGGGGTGCCTGAGGAAATCCTGTGAAAGAAACCACTGCCACTCCTCAGGAAAAAAAGACAGACTGATATTTTGCAAGTGTTGGTTACTCTAAGGCCTGTTCTGCTGGCACAGCTGGGGAGACAATGTATTGTGCAGAAAAAAGAGGACATGGCAGCAGGATTTGGGATGGAGACAACATCAAACAGGGTAACCGAGGAAGACATATAAGAAAATATCTTCAACTCTGATTTTTCCCTCTAGAACAGCATCACTTGCACATAGCTATGAAACTGTTCTGCTTTACAGCCAAATACTGGTGGTCTCAAGCCTGGTTTCCGATAACTGTCAGAGAGGTGTTTTTTTCCAGTTAGAGAAAACTAGAAGTGTTTGAAAATATCCACTTTAAAAATTAAGTCATGGAAATTTATTGAGACTGGTTTCCTAGATCAAATGTCAGCTTGTAGATCCAGAAGTTCTCATAGACTTTCAAACTCCATATTCACTTTCCTTGCTTTCTCTGTATACATATACATGTATGGAGATAAAAATAGTGCATGTTGAATTAGGCAGGGATTTCTTAACCAGTGTCATTAAGATCAGGAACATATGTGATGTAGATGCACTGTAAGATGACCAGCTGTGCTCTCAGTCTGTTCAGTCTGTTAAGAGGAGCAAACCTTCAGCTTTAGGCATTCTTGGGTACAGGTTGTGATGTAATAAGATATGTGGAAGAAAATGAAATATGAAATTGGATAATGTATTTAATTTACTGTGCTAATAGGCAACAGTCTACTTATGATGTTGCCAAATAAGCATATTTGATATTTTGCCATGGTGAGTTATTCTGGTGATAAATTAATTTTCAGAGAACTGGAGGGGGAGCAAAAATGCAGAACTCAAAACCTACTGCTCTTTACAGTTTTTAAGGCAAAATAGATATTTAAAAATGTGTCAGAGCAGACAAACTTATTTTTCCATAAGAAGCCACTCCAGTTTTCTCCCTTTCTTTATCTTAAGTAGATTACTATCATTGCTATTCTTGCCAACAAGCAGACTCATTGGAATATTTTTCAAACATGAACACAAACATTGGATACAAGCAGGTGGAATGAATTAATTATAAGCATATGGCTGTAACATAACGATTTCTACAGTGTACTGTTGAGACTTCTAAGGGTCTAGCTATACAACACACTTTGGCAACTAAGCTGCTTCAAGAAGTTATCAGTGACATGAATATAAATGTTTACTGAAACAATCCAGGCTGAACGCCCTGCCACGCACACACTCCAGGGACAGCTTTCAGCAGTAGGCCATGGCCATGGCGTGGTTTACGCTGTTTTCCCAGTTCTGTTACCACAAGCAAACACAGCAGGCAGGGGCAGGGAGCGTTGGTGGGGAAATGGTGCACCCTTGGCCAGTTTCACACAGTGCATTGCACAGCCACGCAGTGTGTGCTGCAACACACCACGTCCACCATGACTCCAGGCTACAGCTCCTTCCATGCCAGAGACAACTGAAGGTGCTCCTGGCTTGCGCCCATCCTTGACCAATTCTGAATCACCCCTACTGATGCAAGTCAATGTTCCCTTTTTCAGTGGAGGAGAACTTTGAGATAGGCTACTGAAATGGTCTGAATTAGAGAGAGATAGCCAGAAAACAATCTTAAAGAAAAAAAAGGAAATAAAAAAGATCCCAGATCCATAGAGGGGGATCAGCTGGAGGCAAGAAGCAGCAGAGGAATTGTGGGCTGGGCAGCCCTGGGATACCAGCACCAGGAAGGGCTCGGTAGCCCAGTCTGGTGCAGCACTGGCTGTCATGCTTTACACTAGAATAATATGATGGCTTTATACTCTCCACATTTTCATATGGGAATTCCTGAGGGGTTTTTTGATAGTTAATATAAAATGTAGTCAAACTACAAATATAATGACTATTCAGGTTGTTATTCGTTATATTAGGTTTTGTTTAATTAAGCAGAAATGAGATGTGACATTTTTGAAGATGGCTGTGAAGCAGATGAGATCACAAATAAATAAAAATTATTAGATTTTTATAATCCAATCTAAATTCAGATAGGAATTTATGCCATTCTTTGTGTAAAAAAATTGCTTGTCTTTTCAGCTCATATTTATGATTATCTAAGAGCTCCATTTTGACAACCTACTGTGAGAGCAGCACTTTGAAATATCAGACCCCCTTTTCAAAGGGTCCAAATACAGCTTCACATGGAAACTAATTTCTGTATTTTTACTTGTAAAATCAGTCTTTGCATTCAGATTAATTATTTTTGACCTCAAGCCCAATAGAATGGCCCAAAGAGTGGCCCAATATGGCACCTCATGTCTGCCACGGGAGGACAAGAAGCAAACATAACGTTAGAAATCCATGCTAAATACTTTTTTCTTAGCAAATATTTCACACAAGAATTATCACAATGGTTTAGAGCAAAACAGACAAAAAGCCAGCCCAACAACTAACAAAAAACACTGCCTTTGTGCAATCCAGCAGATGGTGCTATGATGCAATAAACTAGTTCATGAGTATGAGAAATACACTGAATATTGTTCTCCTTTACCTGGTGCTGCTGCTTTTTTGATGGCTGGATCGGCTGCAGGAGCTTTTACTGGCTCTTAAAAAAAAAAAAATCAAACTATTTATTAAAAAGCATTAAAAACCGGACGGAAATCTGAGGAAAGGCTTCCAGTGAGGAAGCCTGTAACAATTTTTTTAACTGAAGAGTTAAACAAAAGGGACTACCCAAAGGGAGAAGAGCTGAGCTGTCTTCAATACACTCAAAGGCAACAAGAGAATAACCAGCTGAAGGGCTAGTAAACTCTTTAGGCCCTGAATCACTTCTTTCAGCTTTTTCTGCTTAGTAATTCAGTATCTACTGGCAAAGCAGAGGAAAGGAGGCATACAGGGGTTCCAGCATGGCCTTGCCCCTCAGGCAGCAGCTGTGTGCTGGGAGCCTTGGCATTTGATCTTGCAGCTATGAGAGCAGAAGGTCCTGAACCAGCCTCTGCTAGCTGTTGAGGATTCAGTCTGGCAAACTCAGTAGTGGTACTTCAGGGGATCCCACAGCTATTGAGTGGCATCCTTTCCCCTAATCTGAAAGTGGCCCTGGTTAGAAATGGTGAAATTGGGCTGCTTTTGCAAAGTGCATCCACAGGCTTGGCTATACCAGGAATCTCTCTCCATCCTGAAGAATGGAGGATCATTAGGAGAATATCTTCATGTTTTATCCTGCAATTGAAGGAGTATTTGCTGTATTCTCCTAGAGGAGAAACACATCCTCTTAGGCCATTTAACTGTAGGTCTGTTCTTGATCTTTTTATGAAGTGTTTGCATTATATTGTCTTTGTAGAGCATGTTCTTGCAGAATGGAGATCCTAATGACGAATGGTCTGTGCATCCCCAAGTGAATTTGGGGAATCTCAGCCCCAAATAGAAGATTACTAGAGCCTACTAGATTGATTTACTCTTTATTAGTATTTAGTTAATTGCTTTTATCCTCGGGAACTATCAAAACAGACTGTACTTAAATCACAATAATTTAACAAATATCCATAAGTTAAACTCCATCAATGGTCATAAAAAATTTTTTGTATCAACTAGAAGGCCCTTTAAATTAAAATTCACATTCCCATATCTTGAGAGGAAATAACTAATCATTTTAATCACAAACTGAATTACATAATGCCAAAAAATGTTAGTTAATCCTTCATATCTGTCGCTGTATTATTACAAGGAAAAAGAACATGGCTAAATCAGGAATGTAATTTTTAGTCCTTCCCCTCCAGTCTTTTGAGAAGAACATAAAAGAGGCATCAGATTGTCTTGTGAAACAGAATGAAAACAAAATATAATTTGCATGTGTGGGATTGGTTTATTTCCATTCATTTAAAAGCCTGCAGCAGATAATTATATCCTGACTTATCACAACATTATAATTATTTGGGGTGCTCATCCCTCCTTCAGGGAAATTTGTAGAAGACCTTCAAGAAGAATTTACTTGGTATTATTTTTCTGAGTGCCTGTTTTTGCAGGAGTAAGGGATCCAGCACACGTGTTCTACACATATCAAATGGACTTAATACAAAATTGCAGGACTCTTTCATTTATCCCCTTCTGAGCTCTCAGCTAGAGCATGCTTCGCAGTGAAACTTTCTAAACTTTTTTCATAACATTTGTGAAAACAAACTAGGTTAAGATTCTTTTTGTTCTACAAAGATTTTGATTTTAAATATTTAATTTCTGAGCAATTAAAATTATTTTGAGAAAAAATAAAATTAAAGATATCTTTGACTAAAACTTTCTGTAATTTTTTAAATTTTTATATAACTTTTCAGTAGCTTTGAAACAAAAGTGCCCAAAGTTTCAACTGGCTTTTGCAAGAATACCACTTTCAGTTTGTTATCCACAGATTGTTTAAGTGGTAATGATTCTGCATTTTTACATAAACAACTTTAAGCTGCAAATTTCACGCTGCAAATTTCACTCATGTGATGGACCTGGGAAGTTTTGCTGTGACATTGCTGGGGAATTCTCCCGTGAAAGGAGTCATAGAATGGTTGGGTTGGAAAAAGATCGTCTCGTTTCAATCGCCCTGCCAGGCAGGGACACATTCCATGAGACCAGATTGCTTAAAGCTCCATCCAACCTGGCCTTGAACACTTCCAGGGATGGGACAATCACAAATCTCTGGGCAACCTGTTCCAACACCTCACCACCCTCCCAGTAAAGAATATCTTCCTAATACCCAATCTAAACCTACTGTCAGTTTAAAGCCATTATCCCTTGCCCTGTCATTGCATACCCTTGTGAGAAACCCCTCTCCAGCTCTCCTGCAGGCTCCCTTTAGGCACCAGAAGGCTGCTCTGAGGAATTAGTTATCCAAATTAACAGGTCCTTTAAGACATGCTTGAAAACAGGTACTTATTTCACTACCAGGACATTACTTGTAGAGTAAGTCTATTAAATCTTTTGTTAGATATTTCTGCAGAATTTGTATAGGAACCCAATGTATAAGTTTTTCTTCACTGCCAAAAGAAATCTTTTTAAAAATTACCTCAAAAGTGAGGGTGGCAGGAGATTGTTCTCCCATATAAGTAATGAAAGTTCATACAAGGGAATTGGAGTCAGTGCACTCTTTCATTGCGAATTTGAATCAGATTTCGAAGCCCCATATTTTTCCTAATTTTTCCTATATACTGTACTTTCAGAACAGAATGATGAGCAGATGAAGTCTTACCAAAGAAACTGTCTTACTGTCCTCATCACGTTGAGGCACTGACACTCAAAAATTTGTAGAAAAGGAAGACATAGGTGTTCCCTTTTTAACCATACCATGTTCTCAGAGCATTTTTTGGTTACTTTTTCAGAAGAGCACAATTCCCATCTCTCTTCAGCCTCAGAAGTGTCTCTGTTGGAACCAGAGGTACCTAGACAGGCAGGGCCCTTGTTTTGCATTTGTGAAGATAAATTTGGTGTTCCTCAGCATGTCGAGCTCTGAGTCTTCCCATGAAATTTCCGCCACTGAGATCACATTCAGCTGAGACCTCAATTTGACATTTCTTCCCCTATGAAACCTTTGTTTTTGAAGACAGTGACAGGAAAGAAGGGAAGGCAAAATTCTCAATCACAAAGAGGAGTGTGCAATTAGAAGTAGGATAAGAATGGATTTAGAAAGTAGGAGGCAGCTGAAGTCTAAACGTCATTTTTCAATTATAAATGGTGTAGCTTCTTTCTTCTTTGTATTTTCAACAACTCAATTACTATTATTTTTGGATTAATGAAATGTAATTTTTGAAACTGCATGATGTATTAAAGAGATAGTAGTTTCTTACTTTTGAGTTCTTTGGACACAGCAGCTTCTTTTTTATCTGTAAGAGAAGAAAACACAAACACATATGCATAAAAATATAGGAAGGATAAAGGTAGACCGAAAACTGCAGCATGTGCTTTGGAGGTGAAACAGCTTATTTGCTGTAAAGTGCACTGGAATGATACAGATTCATTGAACTTCTGTTTGTTTCATGGAACAGTGGCACTAATTCAACCCTAAGTGTAAATACGGGAAAGCCTGTATTTATATATATATGTGACCCTGAACATTCTTGTTGAATTTTGGTATAGTAATATATGAGTTTTGACACAAGATTGAGTTACCATGGCTTATATGTAATAGCTGAGCTGTGGTTGCTCACCATGTGCGCCTTGTCAGGCTGCAGAAATGCAAGGGAGGATGTGCCAGCAGCCTAAGTATGAGACATAATGAAAGGCATCTTCTTCCTGGTATTGTTGACGACCACACAATTGACACCTAGTTTGGAAGATTTGCCACCTAACACCTTTTGAAGGAGGAAAAACTTAGTCCTATGCCCACATAGGCAAAATCTGCTCCTGGTTGACTTCAATAAAATTGAAATGACTTAGCTGTATCAAAATGCAGCATGGCCAGGCAATCTACCAGAAAGGCTTAACTAGGCTGGTCAGTCTCACCTTCACTCAAGGTGGGATTTTTTGCAACTTTTTTGTAGGACTTTTGTTTCTGATGGCTGAGAAATTTTGAATCTTCACTAAGGTGATATAAATGTGCAGAAATACTCAGGGATGGCTTCTCTCTCTGTTATAATTCTTGGTGCTGTTCTACCTCAGGGCTTTTAACTGGGTACAAAAATCACCCACTTTTTAGAAACATACTTGGTGCCTCACGTGCCTTTTTCACTAGTCTCACCTGTACAACAAAGAAATTTTTCACGGGGATCCTATGTGACAGGAGCAAAAGGATGCATAGAGTAGTGGTAGAAAGTACTCCCCCGGATAGTTATGAGGAAATTAACATCCTCCCTAATAAACTATAATGTGCCTGGATTATTGGCAGGATAAGGATTGTGTCCGCAACATATATGAATGATGAATGAATTGTGCTCTTAAATGCTAATACAAGAAGTACTTCAGGGCAGAAACTGTCAAATTAAGTTGCTTGCAAACCCAAGACTATGCCATTACTGCTAATAATACAAAGTTGCTTCTGTTTCTGTTGCTTTCTAAATTGCTGTGGAGAAGTTGATATGAGATAAGGTAATCCAAATGACTGCCAAATAGTCTAACAAAAAACTCCTGAAAAATTCTGAAGAAAATATATTTTTGCTTGGATATATGCTGCTCTGAACTGAAATATTTCTGGGTTAATCTCCTGCTTCCACTAACTCTCTGTGAAAGTATGTTCTGCAGGCATTACTTCAAAGTATGATAATTACCACATTTAGATGAAATAAATCATGAAGCAGCTTCCAGCCTTGTTATATGGCTGGCTAAGGAGCGTATTGAAGCCTTCAAGTGCCTATTAGTTGCCAGATATGGAAATTTTGAAAGGTATATATTGCAACGATATGAATCATTTATCACAATAATCTCTTATTGCTGGAGGTTATAAAAAAATAAATAAATTGACAGCATCATTTACGATAATAGACTGGATCTAAATAAAGTCCCCAAGTTCTTTATTTCCTTTTCTTATCTAAGTTGTCATTTATTAGGGCAACATGATTTCATATATTTTAAACCTATAATTTTTTTTGAAAGAATCAATGTGTTTTCCCATCATCTGAAATATATAACATATAGTAAATACAGTAAATAGCTGGACAATATTTCCAGTAAGAAAAATCTCATAATTTGGGGGGTTTATTTCTTTTTATTGTTTTTCAAGTGCAGAAAAATTACCAAAAATTGATTCCAATGGCACATATTAATATGAAAATGTAAATAGTTTTAGGATATTCTTTTTGAGCCAAGGTGTCTCACATTTGATTTCTAAAGCCATATTTATCCAACTGGGCTGGAGTGATTTACTCCAGCCCAGTTGTCCAGAGGAGGTTGAGTAGGACCTTGAAACATAGAAGTACCTTTGAAGATATATAACATTTACATCTACACACTTCAATGAAATAAATGACCTAGTTGCAAAGAAATGAACAACTAGAAGATCTTACAGAAAGAGGGAAAACTGATCAGGACTTCTGAAGTCCCTAAATATGGTTACCTGCTGTAAGGCATAGTTAACACATAACTTATCAGCTCAGAGGAAAACACCACCAAAAATGAATTGATCAATGGATAACATTAGTGCGATTTGAGACAATGAGAAATTTGTCTCATTAATTTTTGCTTTGAACAGATCTTAGATTTAACTTTTAAACCATGGGAATGTGTTTGGAACATCGCTTATATTAAATCAGGTTTTAATATTCATTATGTATTTTTCTTAAAAACAACAGCAATATGTACTGTTTTTTCTTGGTGGGTAAATTAGTTAAGAAGGGGAATTTCTGAAAAAAAATAATTTCTTCAGAAAGTTTTTAAGACGTTTGATATTTAGGTCTTCTTAAAGGGCTCCTATAAACCACCCAATACCGTGCAATTCCAAGATTTGGGTACTCCTGACAACTCTATCCATTGCTTTTTCTTGAAAAAACCTTCATTAGACTTTAAAAGGCTAAGTTGATGAAATAATTTGTCATTTGTGAAGCACTATGAGGCACTCTTTTCTTTTTAACAGTTATTCTCCAGAGGTATTGGAAGACAATTGTATTCCGGTCTAATTCTCCAAAATTAAGCATGTGTGTACAAGCTCTCCTCAGGTGAATGAAAAGGTGTTTCTTTTATTGACTCTTGTGAAAGACTTAAGTACAGTAATACTTAAAAATATATTTTATTAAAAAACACCGAATATTTAAACAAATATGATCTGACTTTGTTCTTATCTCTACAGTCTAAAATGATCAATTTTGAATTCAAACGAGGAATGAACATTTGGCAGCCAGCACCGATGTATCTCTGTAGAACAGCAAAGAAGTATTTTATTTTTTTGCCTCTTTTTAACACATAGCTCGATCTTTTCCTCAGGCCTCCATCAGCATTCTTTTGAAGTAAACTACCAGTACACAGTAACTACAAATGACATCTAAACTACACATGGGGCAAGAAAAAAAATCCCTCTAAGATGATATAGTGCCTTTCATGGCAGTGAGTCCCTAGGAGGTAGGTAATAAGCTATTAGACAAGGATGCCCCAGTGCTCTGGTACAGAGTTTGGTTGTTTGAGTTTAAACATACTTCCAAAATGGAATATTTCAAACACTGCTCTGAAGTGAATTCCAGATCTGGGGTTCACAAAACTTTTACACCTTTTTAACAATGGATTTATAATACAGTGTACACTGTAAAGTTCAGAACAGGAGATCTTTAGCAGCTCCATACAACCTATGATTTTAATAACTAAAAGGAAGTTCTGGGAAATAAATGGATTTCAAATTGTACTCTCTTGAAAGGTTTCTCTGTGCCTTTTTTCGTAGAAATCTCTCACTCAAACATATATAAGGGTATTAAAAATTTTTAAAGTATTATTCAGATGAATATTTAAGAGGCAGTATACTGATAGCTCAGATAATGATGCACTGTGTTAAAATAGATGGTTAAAACCCCTCTAATTATTAGAAACATTATTGTATGTGTCGTATCTAAAACAACCTTCCTATTTGGAAGCTTACCAAAGAACATGATGGTAATATCAAACTTGCAAACAGAAGCTAATTTCAACATCAGTGGGCAACCACAGTGTCCAAGTTGAATGGTAGCTAATACCCTAATCAAACATGGTGCAACTCAATAGATTCCTCTATGGCTGATCTGGACTAAGTACCATGACCCTGGGGGATAAATAGATGCCTCTGGAAGATATGATTCACTGAATCAAAAACTAAAGAGAAAACTAAAATGATAAGCAGTTACTAGAGGAGGAATTTTCACCTGAAACCTCAGCTAATACTTTCTACTTTCTCTGTTTTTACCTGATGATCACGTACTAGAATGGACTTAATAAAACTCCTCTGATTGTCTAATGGTCTACACACACCCACAGAAAATAGGTTGTGTGATGAAAGTGCCTAACACAACGTGGCCGTAGTTCTCCAAGCAGAATGTTCCTAATGAGACTCTCAGAAATCTTGCCTCATTTCTTGGTTCTTACTGTTTATTTTGACACAGGTATTCAATTCATCTTGTGATTAAAAGTGGGAAAATAAAAAAAGAAGAGGGCATAAAAATGAACAGAAACTTCAAGAATAAGAAAGAATTGTGTTGAAAATAAAAATAATATTTTCCAGTGCTTTGAAGTTAAAACTGTGTTGAGTTTTCAGAAAAAAACCCAAAAACTCCTGGCTGTTATTACCAACCAAAGCACAATCAATTGAGCGCATGTTTTGAGAGTTTGGTTATGACTCTGCAAATACAATGCAATAGGAGAGCTTTCATGACACTGCACCTTACAAGTATGACAGCTAAGGTTTCCTTTGCTGCCCTGAACAAGAGGTCACATGACTGGGAATAAAAATGATAGCAGGTGGCATCTGATGGCTGAGAACTTCCATCATGTGAATGGAAAACCTAATTAAAGTTGCCTAGAGACCAGCCTCACTACAGTCTGCTCCAAAGCTACCAGATGTACCAGAATTTAGAAACAATTTATTAAGTGACACGATTTGCAGTTAATGTGATTTACAGTGGTAAAAGAGGAACACACCCCAGACAGCTGAGCATTTTTCAGAATGAACTGCTGTTGAGCATATAGTAATTCAACAAGTTTTCAAACTCCGTATTAAAATGTACTGTGGTTTAACATTTCTTTTTGTTTCATTTATGTGGAGCTCTTAAAACTATTTTCCACAATACAGTATTGATTTCAACTAATATTCCAACAGTCCTGAGAAGTGTTCAATCCTGAAGTGTCTTTAAGAATTTCTTACTGTGTTACTTTTTAATTTATATTATTTTTGATAATTTTTCATTATTTCCATGGCATTACAGTAATAGTTTTTACCTTACCACATGTAAAAGATTTTGGGAGTATTTTTACAGTTTGATTTCAGTCACTTCTGAAAGAGCAGATGCCCACATATAGGGGTGTTTTATCAGAGTATCTACCCTGTCTGCTGTAATGTCTCCATTTTACAATAGAAATTTTAAAAATTCAGTACAATATAGAAATAAAGAAATAATATTTCTTCTTCTTAGTGGGCTCAAAATCTAGGAAGCTTCTATCAAAACTGCTCATACTTATGTACAATTACATTTTTAACATGCCCGAATCCCTAAAATTTGACAGCACAAAAGAGCTGCTTATAAATATTTCTCCCACATGCAAAGTTCTGTGTTTGGACCAACACTTGATTTTGTTCCCTGTCTCCCTTCCCTGTCTCATGTACCCTGAGAACAGTATGCCATATGGTCTGTGACAGATACTGACAAAAACTCCTCTTACCTTTCCAAAACAACATTTCTTGGTGACCATGAGAAAGGCATCTCACTGCACCAACGAGGCTGAAGTTGTGCACAAGGGAAAGCAAGGTACAGTGCCACAATGCTTCAGAGCTGTTCCTGACCCATTTCATGACAACAATAAAGTCCCTGACCAGAGTTTAACTATCTTGTTTTGAGAATAATGGTAATAACACAGAACTTTGTTCGTAGAGACCAGTAAGCCTTGAATCCCAGACTGTGGTTTTGCATTTATACGGTTTGCCTACAGAGATTTACCCATGCAAAATGAAGGGAAACTGCCGATGATGTTATTATAGCTAGGTAAAATGGGTGGATGCAGAGCTTCTGGTTGTTAAAATCAAATTTCCTCAAGCAACATGAGACTGGACTGTAAGATAGAATTTTTAAAATGTACTGATAACCAATGTGGCATGTAAAGGGGTTTGAATAGCTTAGGGCTGTGAAAAAGGAGTTAGCTAACTAACATCCTCTGTCATTGATCACAATAAAAAATTGGTGATAATACTCTTAAATTTAGATGGACCATTCAGTTTTACCACTGAAGCATTTAAAATATGCAAACCTTTCCATCCATTCTCGGTGAAGGATGCCACCACACCATTGTCTCTATTTCCTGCCCACTCACAGTAGCAGGCTTTTGATAGTTTCTAAATTTCTTTGATGTCTCCAAGTCCCTTCTGATCACCAGCCCTAGCAGGTGTTGCTTCCCCTCTGCAGTAAGTGTCTCCTCGCACCATCAGGTCTACCACCATTTGCAAAGCAGCTCTATGTTCTGTGCAGCCAGTGAGTGCCTGCAGGCCGTGAGCACCAGAGCATCAGAAGCAGATAGCAACCTAAAGCCCCCAGAGCCTTCCAGAAAGTGTTTCGGCAATGGACATGTATGAAATACTAAATGTTACCTCAAACAGATTTTCCAAGATCATTAAAAAAGTTCACTCAATAGAGCAAAAATTGAAGCAGGCAGAGGAGAGATGTGAGCAGAGGAGTGATTCAGTTACAGTAAGAAAAAGCCTGCACTTGGGGAATAGCCAATTTCAAGTACGTTAGTTGTTCATGGTCCCTCTAATTGGTGATTTCTCCTTTCTACTTTGTAATTGCTGGCATGGATTCAGTCTCTCCTACTGCAGAACAGGTAGAAACTTGTTCATGTTAAATACGTGTTCATGTATGATCAGTATCCTAGTTTGTAGCAGAAATCTTGTGGCCAGAGAAATTAGGGCAGTGATCATCTCCCTGTACTCGTTTCTGGTGAGGCTGCATCTCAACTCCTCTCTCCAGTTTTGGGCCCCTCGCTTCTAAAAAATCAATGAGGGACTGGAGTGAGTTCAAAGAAGAGCAATGGAGCTGGGAAAGAGTCTGAACCACAAGCCTTATGAGGAACAGCTGAGGGAGGAGGAGTTGTTTAACCTTGAGAAAAGAAGGCTGGGGGGGAGCTTATCCCTGAAAGGAAGTTGTAGTGAGATAGGAATTGGCCTTTCCTCCCAGGTAACAAGTAGTATGACAAGAGGAATGGCTTCAAGTTGTGCCAGAGAATGTTTAGATTGGATATTAGAGAAAATTTATTTGCAAAAAACGTTGCAAAGTATTGGAAGAGGCTGCCCAGGGAAATGGTTGAGTCATCATCCCTCAAGGTATTTAAAGTGTAAGTGTGTCACCTGGAGATGTGGTTTACAGGTGGACTTGGCAGTGATGTGTTTAAGGTTGGATTCAATAAGCTTAAAAGTCTTTTGCAACCTAAATGTTCTATGCTTCTATATTACCTTCTGTGTTCATCAGGCATGGTTTAAAAAAGCAAAACTCAGGAGCATGATATGAGATTGCAGTCATCCACACACAGGAAGCTGTAAATGCAGCTAATTACAGAAACTGCAGTCATTTAGGGAAAATATAAAGGGTTTTTATGTAGCAAATGTGAGTAATAACATTACTTCCTAAAACTTAGGAATCAGATATTTTCCTGGAACAATCTGCCATTTGAATTACTGTAAATATTATAAGA
The DNA here is from genome assembly GCA_013396875.1 of Vireo altiloquus. Lineage (NCBI taxonomy): Eukaryota > Metazoa > Chordata > Aves > Passeriformes > Vireonidae > Vireo > Vireo altiloquus. The sequence goes on from VZRF01002078.1 coordinate 255,672, forward strand.
GATGAAAATTTCTTCAGCATTTTTTATCTTTCCTTGAAACAGCTGAGCCGTACACTAAACTTTTCTTAATAAAGCTCAGCATCAATACTTTTTGAAGTATTCAGAAGAGACATTTGGGTTAGAATAGGCCTTGTTAAGGACATGTATGCTATGCGTCTTTGAGATATCTCTTTCTATACTTCTCAACACATTTACTTTTGTTTCTATCTGTTGGATAGATAGACGTACAGATGACATCTACAGACTATCACTAGGATAAAGATGTTTTCATATTTCTGAACACAGATGCAGTCAACATCCTCACTCTGTGAGAAGAGAGAACTTAAGTACTGAAATGTCCATCCATTCATCTTTATAGGTGACACACTACTCTAATTACACTCTCCTAAGTGAGGCAGAATCTATGACAAAGGAACTGCATGAAGAACATACTGCAATCAAGCTAAAATCAATGCTTTTATAACCACAGTTACATATGGTCTTCCGTTAAAGAACATTTTCTTATTCTATTTTCAATACTTTATCTGACTTAGTCTCTCAGAGTTACATATAGCAAACCACACAATTGTCTCTGCTTCTTGAAAAATAGATCAGGAGAACACGCAAAGCCATTGGAAACATTTACTGAAAGGTTAAACAATCGTAACTAAAAGTGAAATGTAAAGGATTATACTTTAAGTCAGAAATACCTCTGATCTATGAACATTTCTAGTGGAAAGGCACACCAGAGACTGAAGTATACTTTCAATTCAGTGACATGAATGTCTTTAATATGTGCTCATTAAAATTTAGTAAAAGCTTTCAAATCTTCATTTCAAGGTCAAGGGAAATTTTTTTTTTTTGAGGTGTAAAGCAAAAGAAAAAAAACAAAATCATCCTGATCTCATACTCTGAAGATTCCTCTTGACTGACTTTACTTGAGAGTTGAGCCATGAACTTGTCTATTTAGCAACAGCAGAAAATAGCACTGCATAGTTTTGTCATTTCAACCTGGCAGATGTATGTATCTGTGCATGGACATTTAACATAGAATAATTATCCCGAATATCAGGCCTGCTGACTTAGATACACATTTTATTTTGAGGGCATAGAACAGTTTTCTTTCATTAAAGATATTAATTTTGCATTGTTTGAGTCTTAGGCATATTCTAATCCTATTATTTCTGGGTGTGACTGGAAAAATAAACATTACAACAATCTCCAGACCAGCATAAAGAGGGTTGAAGAAATAAATGATATTCTTTAATTAAAGCTATGCCACCCAGCTGCTTGCACAGCACAGATACTTCTTTCTACATATCTGACAGTCTGAAGGCAAACTGTTTATTTGGTTGCTTGTGTGGGCTTTAGATTATTTATCACCTTCAAGCTTGATTATTTCTAGTATCCTATGTCCACAAAAAGTTCTTTATTAGTTTGACAATACAGTGTCAGAAGAGGTTGCTTGTCAGACACTAAATTACTCCTCTGCTTCACTCAAGGAATGTTCCCTTGCCAACTCATCAAAAAGTGAGTGGTAGTGCAAACCCAAGCCTCCTCTCTTTTATCTCTATTTATTTAAGGGTTGACATTACTAATTCTTTACCGACCAGATCTTACCAACATCCTTCACCGTTTGCCTCTCTCACCTCTCTCCCTACTTTGTACAGTCAACAATGGAACAGAACAAGCACAAAACACCAGATCTGGACTGAGCAACACTCAGCATTAACTTGGAAGCATTCAACTCCCAATAGTCGGCAAAAGGGCCACTGAAAAATGGTCTTTTGACTGCTACAAACACTTCATGGACAGGACCGGTGCCACAGACAATGAACACTCATCTTCTTCTGCGCTAGATATTTCTTTGTACAACACATGGAGGGAAGTAAATAAAAAGACTTCCAGTATGGAAACTACAGGGAAAATACTGTTGCTACTCTCTGGATGGAATGTGGTCAACATACTCGACCTCCCCCACATTATACAATCTGAGGGGGACTAATCAGAGGGTGAAGTGGAGTGGAGACACTGCAGCTGGATTCTATTAAAACCCTTGCAAAGGAGGGGAACTCAGTGGTACTTTCTCATTGATAAGCCACACAAGAGCAGAAAACCAAGATAGATAAAGGAAGAAGACCTGCCGTTGTGTCAGCAACTGTGGTAAAATCTCTTTCCTTGGACTGTTGTGTGTCCCAATCCCGAAATTACCCCAGATATTATACTGAGGTACCCACCACCAAGGTACCACCACCTCTCACTGCGTAAGATGTATGACTAAACTCACTTGAGCTCCACCTGAACATAAATAAATAGTACAAAAATAAGTTAAGAACTGGAAGGGGTTAGGGAAGACTCCGTCACAACTTCTGGGATCAACTGATGGGCTGAACCTCTCTTCTCCCCCATAGGGATGCCTATTGGGTAAGAGCTATATTCAATGCATGCTGAATGATTATTGCTTTGAATACATTTTTGCAGTCAGACACTATCACTGGCAATCCTTAAACCTTAACCTGTCACAATTTTATTAATAGAGTTTTATTCTGTGAACTGTTACTATGAGTCCTTAACGGGTGCTAGCTGTCACTGGCAGAGGTAAGGACGTGGAGGTCCAGGCAGGGATCTCTCTGTTCGGCATGTGACCCTGAACAAGTCAGTCAAAGCACTCTCTGATCTGGCCAAATGCTCAGTAAAGAGTCCCCATAACATCTGTGGGACACTGACAGACTGGGCACAAGGGCCTCAGTTTTCCTGGGGCACTGATAGACTAATTAAACATTAAGGCTTTAAGAAAATCTCCCTTTTTCACATGACAGTGGGCAAGGATGGGAAAGGAGATGCAGTTTCTTCTAAAGCTGATTCATAGTAAGGGAAAGAGGAAATGAGTGTTCCACTTCAGAGTCACCACATCAATTGCAATGGAGAGTCATTCTCAGACTGAGTCAGTTCCTATTGTGAGGTGAAGGACAGAAAAGGGAATGGCAGGAAAAACTTATTTCTAATGCTTTCTCTCTTTGCATTTCATATAGTTTCTAGCTCCTGAACTCTGAAACCTAATATGTCCTGGAATAGCACAAGTGTTTGCTTTTGTTCTGGTATAAATAATGTTACCAGCCGCAGCTGAAAAACTCTTTCAATAGGTAATATGGCACAGAAACACCATTGTGAATTTACAGCCTCTGTACTTTTTTACAAAAGCCGAGGAGGTGTTTTGGAGTTCAGTTCTCACAGAAAATCAGTGGGAGTTGTGTTTCTGGCCTTCTGTAACATGTTTGTATATCCAACAGGTGACATGCCACATCTTTAGGTGTGCTTTAAAATCATCATCACTAATGATGATGGAGCATAGAAATCAAAGTCCACTGAGTGCTTTGAAGTTCTGGTGTAGGACATATTTAAACTGCCTTTTGTCTTCTCTCAGAAGGAGACTCCCTTAACAAGTCATATGGAGACCATGGGGATTGCCTTTCTGCTGTGTTTGCATCTCTATTCTGCCAGATTTTTTTGCCTTCTCCCTCACTGTGGACCTGCTTTTATTCTTCTGTTTTTATCTGTTTGCGGAGATACAATTTGATTTTTACTAAATAGCCATATCTGTCTTGAGGATTTCTGGAAACATCGATTAAGAAAGCAGGCTTTTATATTTTCCATAGAAGACTAAATACTTAGAGGATGTCTACTCATCATGTGTTCAGCTTAAAAAGGTTTATAAAAGTAATGCAGAAAGGAATTTCTGTTTTTGCAATGAATCTGCAAGGCAGTTGTCTCCAGTTACATTCCTGCACTGACTCTTCATTACATTCTCTTTTAGCTTATTATGTATATCTCTGAGGGTATACCACATAATGCTCAAGGCTAAAATACACCATCAGGATATCTAGTCTTACATTTTGTTGTCAGAGACTCTTATATTTCAGCTGGGCACCTTTTCAGCTGATGTGTATTTTTCATTAAGTAAACAATCATCTTCTGCAGACACCAGGGAAAGCAATATCCACCCTGTGCTGTGGTAGTTTATCACTCTTAGTGTTAAGAACATGCACCTCATTTTCAGTCTGGATTCAGTTAGCTTCAAATCCCAGTCATTCATTCTTGTTTAACTGTCCCTACTATGTTAAAGGGAGATATTGTAGCTGGAATGCCTTTTTTTTTTTTCTGCAATGGTGCTCAGTATCCACAATAACAAAGTCACCTCTTTCTGAAGAGATGAATAGAATACTTTATTCTTCTATGTGGAAAAAAAAAAAATCCTTACTTTGTAAATAGCTCATTTTTTTGGTTCTTTTTCCACTTTGGACATGCAACCTGCAGTCTCGTCAGTGCTTTATAGACAGGTGATGTGTGGCCATGGTCACTGTCCCCTGTTACAAGGTTTATAATTTCATGTCTGCATGAAAAAGTATCAACCTCAATTTTCCATTCACCTTGTCAGTTTTAAAGCTACCTTCCAGATGTAAATGTAAGTGGCAATATAACATGAGGCAGTAGGGATTTGGGCCCTGAGGTTAGAAAGACTATATTTGGGTGTCACAAGAGAACATAATTCTGAGTAATGGAATAAAATTAAGCAAGGGAAAAATTAGGCAAACTGGAATGAAATACTTCTTAACTGTGAGATCTATGAGGTTGTAGAATAATCTTCTGTGGGAATTGATGGAGGCCTAGTAACTTCAGACATTTAGAACTAAACTGGCTAAAGCATTCTAAGATATTCCGTAACGAATTATCCTGCATTGCCAGAAGGAAGAATTAGATGACCTAGTAGGTCGTTTCCATCTCCCCTTTCTGTGATTTTGTTGTACAGGGCCCCACAAACAGGAAATTGTTGTCAAAGTGAAGAGATGCCCCTAAACCCTGTTTTTGTAAGAGGAAAAAAAAGGGTAAATTACATCACTTGCTGGTAACTGTGCAGGAATCCCAATCCAGCATTTCTGTGGTTTAGTAAATGTTACAAATGCTGATGGCTGCATGCATAGTTTGTGAAAGCAGAAGCATCTACTAATGAAAAAATGTCAAGAAACTGAAAGAGCATTATGAATAGGATCCAGAAGAAGACCAGTAGGAAAGGAGAAATCAGAATGGGCCTGATATGCCCAATAGGGTCATGAGCAAGTTATTAATCAGGAATGAAGTGGCCTGTAGTAGAGGAGATGAAACCTGAAGCTGCAGTCATCCATCTGGGAAAACTAGGTGGTTTTTATAGGGTTTGGTGTATGGGCATTGATTCATATAATGATATCACCAATTGGAATCATTAAGATGAAATCAGAGCCAAGGTCTTTGCTAAGAGTTGTACAAACCCACAACAAGCCAAACCTCTGCAGAAATGTCTAAGTGGATGAACAGTCCAGCAGAGAAAACTGTCATAAGAAACACCCTAGAGAAGGACTATACAGTTCTAATATCCTTAAGTTCCTCCTTTGTTTTGTGCGCGTGCTTTAACTTGGTTTGTTCCTAAAACTGCTCTCAACCCATAACACACTGTGTTTCCTTCATTATTGCTCTTATACATTCATCTGCATGAGGAATCACAAAGCAACTCATTGCTTATTATTTCCATTGCTTAATTTTTACATTTTTCTCCTCCTAATATTTCTAAATCTATCTGCAAATAAACACAAACTATGGGTTCCTGTTCTGAGTTCAGCTGGGATGGACAATTTAATTTTCTTCATAGCAGCCTGTATGATGCTTTGGTTTGGATTTGTTACTCAGACATTTTTAACAAACCAGAGTTTTGGCTATTGCTGAACAGTGCTTACACAGCTTTAGAGCTTTCTCTATATCCCACTCTGTCTGCCCCTACTGGGGGTTGGGAAAAGGCAGGGAGGGGACACAGGTGGAACAGCTGAACCAAATTAGCCAGAGGTGTATTCCCTACCATATTATGCCATGCTTGGCAATAAAAATTAAGAGTAGAGGAAGACCAGGGGAAGGGTGTCCTCTGCTCCAACTGGCTGGTCATTGGTCTGCTTGGCAAGGTGGTGAGCGATTACATGTGGTTTTTTTCTCCTCTTTATTTTATCGATTAAGCTGTCTTTATCTCAACCCATGAGTTTTCTCACTTTTGCTCTTTCTGTTCTCCCTGTCATCTTGATGGGGGGAGTGAATAAGCAGCTGCATGGGTGTTTAGCAGCTGGCCAGGGACAACTCAATGTCTTTTCCTCATTAAAAAAACAGTAAAAACCTAGTCAGATGGGGTTCTACCACTCAAAACTCCTAATTTCTACTTGTTGTAGCAGCCATTCTGAAAAGAGGTCCGGCCAATCCAAAATGCATTATAACATTTATATGTGCACTCCAGTTCCTAAGTGACTCAGTTTTTACCTTTTCCTCCCACTTTTTCTAATAAACCACAAGAAAATTTGTGAACACATATGTTTCGTTTCCTGTATGTGACCAATCACTTTCAAGATACCTGAGGCTCTCTTGTTCTGGTTTCACAATTTCATTCTTCCCTTGTAAGCACCCTAAATTGTGACAGCCTCTGCATCTCACTGGCTGTTTCAGATCTTACATTATGGCCTCCTCCAAAAACACACATCATCTTCCCGTCTGCTGTTATCTGTTGTGTGACATCTCTCACATAAGGCAATGTGAGATGCATCACAGTGTCCAAGCTGGGCTGCTTACAGCTGTCAGACATGCAGCTGGAAATACACTCCTGGCAGTGGGCAGGGCAGAGGGAGGAGTTTCAAACCCTGCTCTTGAGGGGCAACAGAGATGTCTTCCTGCAAATGTGTGCAAGTACAGCCCATTTGCTCATCAGAAAGAAAAGATCAACATTGGTGTCCCCTACGAAACATTCAATCTGTTGCAGTTAGATCAGCCAAAGCTTTTCAGGCAGTGTGGTATACATCTACTTCTCTAGATCAGTGGGTTAGCCAAGCATGTTTTATTCCCTGATTATAACTTAATGTCATAAGGTATATTATAATCAATTTTTACTTCTCTGGCAGTACTGAAAGTATTTACATTCCAAAATTATTCTGAGAATAGTGTCACATTTAGATGACATCCTAACATGTTTCTTGCCATGAAAGCAGTAGGATAAGCAGCATGGTAAGTAGTAGGTTCATCATTACTTCAGCAAACTCTTTTTAAATAGCCACATTTGAAAGCAAACAACAAAAAACTCCTCAGACATATAGATTGAAAGAAAAAGATAATTTGCCACCAGGTGTCAGTAGTGGTTCTTTTATTATAATAGAAGGCTTAATATCAAGATTGAAAAGGTAGAAGCTGAGTCAAGAAAGCCACAAAATTAAATGCATTTTTAAAATTATTGTTTAGACCAGGAATTGAAAAATGATTGAATGAATTTCTCTTCCTGCCGGTATAGAGGACAATAACAAAAAAGATACTATTGGTGTATAAAATTATTTTCTCCCTCCATTTCCTGCTAATTCATTTTAGGTTTGTTTGCAAATTACAAGGACTTTCCTTTAAAGAAAATGCACATGTGGTCAACTCATGTAAAAAGTTGCTGGGACCTGGTCAGTCAGGTTTGCCCTTGTCTGACCACCTCCACTCTGTTCTACTAACATTCTTTCTCCAAGATATGGTTAAAGACAGATTTTCTTTCTCTCTTGATCTCACTGGGTAGCAAAGAAGCAAGAATAACCTGGTTATCCCAGTTTGGTGGCAGCCATGAAGTACTGTTTTCAACTTTTATATCCAAGATTAACTTATAGTTTTTTCTCATTACTGCAGAGTGACTTCACTTGGTTGTTAAAGTGACATAATTAAAATGTACCGCAGTGTCTGCAACTTTAATCCCCCAGTGACTTTTCCTATTTAGGAGACAAAGATTTACTGTGGTATCTAAAGAGAGACATCACCACTCCCCTCCTCTGCTAACACTGCCTGGTGTGAAACATATGACACAGTATCATGCGTCACAGATATAGCTTTACCATATTAATATCTCTATCAGCAACCTGGATGAAAGCATCAAATACCCCTCTGTCAATTTGTGGACAATACCAAGTTGGGCAGGAGTGTTGGGGGCAGGAAAGCTCTGCAGAGGGCTTTGGGCAGGCTGGATTGATGGATTGATGGGCCAAGACCAACTGTATGAGGTTCAATGACACAAAGTGCCGGATCCTGCACCTGGGTCACGACAACCCCGTGCAGTGCTACAGGCTGTCGGAAGAGTGGCTGGAAAACTGGCTGGCAGAGAAGTATGTGGGGATGTTGGTTGACAGCCAGCTGAATGTGAGTCAGCAGCATGGCCAAGTAGCCAAGAAGGCCAGTGGCATCCTGGCCTGCATCAGTGATAGAGTGGCCAGCAGGACCAGGGAAGTGATTGACCCTCTGTACTCGACATTGCTGAGGCCATACCTTGAAACCTCTGCTCAGTTTTGGGCCCCTCACTTCAAGAAAGCCATTGAGATACTGGAGCCATTGAGGTACTGGAGTGTGTCCAGAGAAGAGAGACAGAGGTGGTGAAGGGTCTGGAGCACAAACCTTATGAGGAGTGACTAAGGGAGCTGGGGTTGTTTAGCTTGGAGAAGAGGAGGCTCAGGGAGGACCTTCTTGCTCTCTACAAGTACCTGTAAGGAGATTGCAGCAAGGCAGGTGTTGGTCTCTTCTCCCAGATATCAGGCAATAGGACAGGAGGGAATGGACTCAAGCTGTGCCAGGGGAAGTTTTGACTGGATCTTGTGAAAAAATTCTTCGCTGAAGGGATGGTCAAGCCCTGGAGCTGGCTGCCCAGGGAAATGGTTGAGTCACCAGCTCTGAAGGTATTTAAAAGACATTCAAATGTGTAGGGATGTCATTTAGTGGGACTTGACAGTGTTACATTAATAGTTGGACTGAATAATCCTAAAGGTCTATCCCAACCTAAGTGATTGTGTGATTCTGTGGTAGAAGCATCCAAAAAAATGAATGTGCAACCACTGCAAGCTAATTCCTTTATGGAGCAGTCCCAATGCTCCTTTTTAGCAGCTTGTACACTCTGTTGGGAGCATGCATATACCAACAAGACAAAATGGAAGTTGGATCATGCTCCCGGATCTTGGACCATTCAATGTGCACACCAGAACTGCTCAGGGAGGTACTTAAATGTGATGGCCTTAAAACGTTTGTCACTGAGGCCAGAACTGAGGGATTCTTGAACACAGGTCCAGCTAATAAGGCTTTATGATTTTAGAAAAATCATTTTCTTCCTAGGCATGAGCTGCATTGTCTGATGTCTCTGGTTTATCCCTAGGGAAATAGTGAAAGTGTACAAAATTTGATATTTTTAATCTAGCTAGCACTGGTTTAACTTTCAGAAGATATGTGTAAACAGAAGATAAATATGTGTACAACTGACCTGGATTATGTGTCTATACCTGAATTTCCCTATATGGAAAGTGGAGAAGAAGGTGCTGGCTATCTTTCTAAAGCAGTTATAAGATTTGTTATTAAAAAAATTCCAGGAATAACAGGAAGATAATTAATGACAGTTGAAACAGAATTTTAAGTAGGAAACAGTGTGATGATCCAGGCTGACATTTTTATTGCTTTATAAACTCATTTTACCTATGTGATTTGTTTTGAGAACCAAAACTAATGGGAAAGGAGTTTGCAGCAATCAAGGACAAAGGCTGGCGTGAATATCGTTTCTAAGAAAGCTGATACAAGAAGGAGCAGAGAAACGCCAGACTCCGGGAAAGAGACTATCAGGAAAAAAATCTGCAAGCAAATTATGAGTGCCTGAAAGCACCAGTCACTGCATATTAATTTTCATGTAGGGTTGGACACCAAAGCTTTAACAGAGAGGGTCCCTTTTCTCAGTCAGATTGCAGACATCAGCACCTTGGGCTGAGGTCCCAAGCACCAGAACAGCCTTTGGGAGAGCCTGGCAAAGGATTATGTCTGCTGAGGTGTAGCAAGCCCCTTAATGGGGATTTGGAGATGCAGCTCTTTCTTTATCCAGAGTAGCATTGCCTAGATTTTCGTAAAAGGTTTTGAAGCCTGACTGTACCAGACCCTTGTGTCTGATGATTATGTTTGTTTAAGTTAGACCTCTGAATTTGTAACAATGGAATTATCTATTTTTCAGGACAATTAACACAATGCTTTTGTACGATCTGAAGGTCAGAGGATTAATGTGGTTTTATCTACAATGCATTTTTAAAAGCTAATTAAGAATCATTCAGTTTGCTCCATACTAAAGGCTGAGAACATTTCATACTAGATGACTCTTGATCCTCTGCAGCAGCAGAAAGAGAGGAGGGGAGAGAGAGAGAGAGAAATGTAGGGAGAGAGAAATGGAGAAAGAGTGAGCTGGCATGAAAATAAACAAATATATCACAGGGATGCAGTTAATAAAGAGCAATAAAAAAACCTCCGTTCTGGTAAGAGCAGAGATAAAATTGTCTCAGACCAAAGGACCAATCTAAAATATTAACCTGCAAATATATTCAGAATTTGCAATTACAAGCATTCCCTATTAGAGAAATATAGAGAGGAATATAAAGAAGTACTCTCAGAACATTATTTTACAGATGTTTTTATTGCTTTATGCTCACAGATTATCTCCTCCTCTCTCTTGAGCCTGACAGCCTGTTCATGCCACCATTCCTCTGTGAGGAATGCCTGGCTAATGGGCCTCCAGCCAGAGGTGAGTCTTCTGGGAGAAAGTATGCAAGGGTGTGGAGCAGAGGTGGGAGTTGGGTGCCAGGAGGACCTTGGAGCAGAAGGAGCTGCTCACTGGCATGGGGATGGGTGCGAGCGGCAGTGAGAAGCCAGCCCGCCCTGAAAACGCCTCGGCTTCGTGGATTGCAAAGGACAGGGGAAGCCAAATGAGACAAAATCAGAGATATTCAGAGGTAATGCAAGAGTTTGAAAATCAGGCGAGGAGTTTATTTTTCAATGCAGTGGTCTCTGCATACCCTTTTAAAGGGAAGAGGTAAGAAAATTGTAAGCTGTGCTTTGCTTTTGGATGCTTATCTATTCTGCTCATTCAAGTGCTCAGAGGTTGATTTTCTGTGTCTGTCCAAATTATGTAAACACTATCAGACATCAAGGTGCCTCATTTCAAAACTGGGCTATGTGCTACTATTCTGTTGATCAAATATGGCAATTATTTCAGGGATAACAATAGGTGCTGCCAATCAAAGGGAGAAAGTGCATATGCATTCAAAGAGCAAGCTGAAAGAGGAATAACAGCAATACATGTCGCTAGAATATATTATGGATTACCATTCTCTTACACAAAGGCTAGTAAACTCCAAAAATGCAGCAACCTACAGAGTTAATATAAGGGACAGAAATGTGCAGATATGTCGGTTTGTTTAATTTGTGTCTTTCCAGCATTGGTAGGATGACTCACTGAATTTAACAACTGCTTGTGAAGATGAACATATTAATAACTTTATGCTGCAGCTCTGCCACAAAATGTAATCTTTTACAATTCTGTATTCTCAAGTGAAATACAAGCTTAGAACCAGAAGAAAATTACAAAAGATATTTGAATTGTTAGCTGATTTTTTTTAAATCTGTGTTTATACATTAAAATATGCAACTTAACTAGGAAAAGAATATTTCCTTTCATCCCCATCCCTTCCCCAGTGTGCACAACTCCCTACTATAAAAGACATATTTAAACATGGAGCTACCAGGATAATTGTCTGACGTAATCTGTGTATTTGTATATTTTTCCAAACATAAATTACCATTTTTCTTCCCATCCATAAACACTTGAACAGGAATGCTTATGCAGACCACATATGATTCAGTGGCAAAGAAAGCAGTAGCTTATTGAAATTTACATCGGTAACCCACAATATTAGTAAACAATGGGATATAGATCCTTCCAGCTTTTGATAACATTCAACGGATTTAAATAATTAGAAAACAGAGCACAAGGCTTGCCTTGAGGACCCAATAAATATAGCCCTGAATATTTACATCCTGTTTCGAACCTTTCTCGTTGGCTTTAGGCATTACACTAATCTACAGAAAGGTTTACCTGACTACTTGAGGGCTTGTAGAAGGTTATATAGAAAGTGACAGATACAGCATCATTTGGAATCAGTGTTTCTAGGTATTCAGATGATGACCACTAGGCTGAGTATTTTGTTGATTTTAATGAGACTGTTTTTCAGGCCATGTCACTTACAGACATTATGCAAAGACATTTTTGCATTTCTGCATTAAACATACTTGCAAATTTACTGAAATAATGGGGAAGAAAAATTAAGACATTTTTAGTGTAGACAAGACCCAATTGGTAATTTTTAATCTTATTGAAATATTTTTATTTTTATGCATGAAACTATCAATTAGGTTTAGGATATTCCCTAACTTTTAACTTAAAAAAAATTCTTTTCTGAACATGAATAAAAATTCAGAAAGATAACCATCTATTTTCTCCCACATTTGGTGGTTTGATATGGTTATTTTTCTATTTATTACTTAAAAGTTATCTGTATTTGTAAAATAATTCATGGAAAAATATGTGCTCTCCATTCAATCTTTGCCATGTAGCCTTTGAAATTAATTATGCTCTTAATAGATTTAGTGTATGAGTGAAAGCAGTGTTTCTAATGTGAAGGTCCCAAGTTCATAGAACAGAAAATTACACGTATTATATACACAGATATGAATATAATATANCACTTGGATTCTTAAATAATAATGAACTACATACACCCTTATCTCAAATGCTTGAAACTTAAAAGTACTTACATGAAATAGTCACACATCACTGCAGAGAAAGTCAGAGTTCAATTTCTTACCTGCTTTTTTAATTTCAGGGACAGCTGTCTTCTCATGAGCTTTCTCCTTTTTTCCTGTTTTTTCTAAGGTTTAATTAAAGAGAGTAATTTAATATGCTAGAACTCTGAATCATACACTCAAATATGCAGTCAACCAAGTCCTAGTGGGCACATACTGAAAAAAAAGTGACTTATTTGGGAGTTTAGATTATTCCCTTATAGCACTTGCACCCGACTAGCCACAGAGCAATCAGCTGAGAATGAAAATTAATCAGTATGCATCAACTATGGATGATTTGGACCCTCAATAATTCATCAAAAGTTGGGCAAAAGTCATCAGTGCATGAATGTGGCACCTTTTAGCTTAAGTTCCAGTAGCGATGAGATCATTAAAAAATAATGGATCCCTTAAATATTTCTCACGAAGCAACACCTTAGTGGATTTTAGATGCTTTCTGGGAATGAATGGTCGAAATATTATTTGGATGGATAGCATGACTTTGCAGTTTGGTCACTGTAATTTTCAATTGTGTATCTATAAAATAAATAGATGCATCCCACCTTTAGAAACTGATATACCATTAATTGAGGAATATTTTCCATAAGTTTTGTGTACAGCAGTATAACTATATCCTCTTATATACAGACTCCCTTAAATTGTTTTAAAATCCGATAGATGGCCACCAAACAGGACATTTAATTTTTCAGAAAATGAGTTTAGAAAATATTGGATACTGAATACATTAGGCATTAGATACTGAAGCAGTGGAAACATGCAAATAGTGACTAAGCAGCTAAGAGAAGAACAATACAGCTATAAGAACAGGACTAACCTAACAGAAAACGATGGGAAATGAGCCAGAAGTGTGAATTAAAGCTGAATGAGACCAGTAAGAAATGATTCCAAACCATACCTTTCATCTTAGTTTCAGTTGTAGTCTTCTTTTCATCACTCTTTTTCTTCTCCTCTTTTCTCTCTAAAAATAGGAATTGAAGTTCAGCTGGCTACTTTTACATAGAAACACAGAAACAAACACGTATATACGTATGTATGTATGTATGTACACATTTGGGACGGGGAACCCACTAACTGCAATATGTTCAAGATTTGATAAGATGATCACTTATCACCAGCAGCTCAGAAATACAGCGTAATACTCAGAGAGTGAATGTGGTGCTAAAGATAAAACTGGAACAGGCATGTCCACCAGGTTATTACTTAAGTAGTAATTAAAGAAATTATGCCCATTAACCTGGTGTAACTAAGAATTTACTGTGGTGACTCAATAGACATGCACCTGTTCTGCTTTTATTGTAAAACCTGATTGAATGACAGCAAAACTTGCACGTGGTACTTGGGAACAAGTGTAGAATGCCATGAAAAGCCTACATATACAATGTACCTTCATAACACTTTTTCTGAATTGAATCTTTGAAACTGTCATTACAGGACTTCTGTTATTCATGGGGAGTTGTTGTTAAAGCATCATCTACAAAACAACATGACATTATTTCAAAAGCATCTGCCTCTATTTTGGCAGTTATTATGGCAACTGTAGAAATAAGGATAACATTTTTTCCTTTTTTAAAGCAGGCTACAACAATTTAATTACTTATTTAATTAATGTTTTGACATAGAAAATTTAGAGTTCAGTAGAGGATATGAGAAAGTTATAATTTTTATTTTTCCTTTGGGAAACGAATCCTCTTTTTGATGGGGAAGAATACATTAGTACAAGAATAGCTAATTTAAGTGCTTTTTTAATTGCTCATCCATGAAAAGACAAATTTGTTACCTTCAGTTTGTGCTGTATGGCTTTGGGTATTGATATAGTTAGTGGAACTATGGTCTTCTTTTTGTGATCTTTTGCTGTTACAAGTGTGGGTAAGAAACCAAGTTTTATTATCTTACAAAAGATATAACCATAAGCCTTTAAGCAAGGGTCTTTTCTCTAGCTGAAAAATATTTAAGGTACAGGAATATCTTTAGATCCAAGAAGCAAATATACTCCTGTTCTTTGCACAAAGCTAACATGAAGATAAAGGAAAAATAAAAAAACCCAAACTTACTTTTCACTTCTCTCGGTACCACAATAGACTTTTCTTCTGCATCGAAAAAAAATATACACAAACGGGTGAAAAAAAATTAAAATTCGTACAGCAATTTACCTAAACCAAAATAAATATGTTTTTGATTTTTGAAAAATTGCAAAATTGCTGAGTTTATACAGTACATTTTTGCAAAAATTGAAAAATTGCTGTGTTTATAGAGTACTTGAATTCCATGGTCTGTCCATGCTGACTTCACAAGTAAAGTTATTTTGCTTATCATGGAGGCAATGTATTTATCAATATTCAGGGTCACCTCAAATGATACTTCTACTGATTTTTTGGCAATTGGTTTTAATGTTAAGCATAATATAGATGTGTTCCATTTCTTTCTTGTTTTTAACAGATTTGTTCCATGTGTTTTCCTTGTTACTGTTTTCAGAAAATTCTCACATGTGTTCCCCAGAATGTTTCTCTCAGAGTCTTGTGTGCTTAATTCTTCCTGCTGAAAACCTGACACTACATTTCAAGCTACAACTTTCTTTGTGTTGTGAGTGTGCTTTGTGATACTCAACTTTCTCAGGTATGTGTAGAGTGTCAGAGTAGTGCTCATCCTCCACTAGCTTGTTTGGAGATTCATATTCTTATATACTTTAATATGCTTGTTATCCTCTCTCTCTCGCTGACACATTCCTCCAGACACTTTGCTAGGGTCTGTGGATGTCTCCTCAAAATGGAAGCCTCTTCAGCTTCAGATTTCACACAAGCTGTTCCACTGTTGTACTTTCCAGTGCCTCTTATGACTTTTCAGTGGATTATTTCCACATACAATGTAGATCTCGTCTAATTTCTAAAGCGTGTTTTAATTATTTGCTTATTCTGTCTGAATTAACCAAGACTGTTAAATACATCAAGTGTGTCATTTACTGACAGAAAAGAGTTTCCTTCTGTCTTCCTTCCATGAGGGTTTACTTGTAGTAACTAGAGGCTGAAGTGCTGCTGGTACTTCTGTAATGTCCATTTTTTCTGAGTGCCTCTGTTCTGGGGAGTTAAATTGATTTTTTTGCTTTCCCACATTTCTGGTGCTAGGTGATACACAAAGATAATTTGTAAGCCCAATGTCCTTACAAAAAAATTCTCTTTAATCCGAGACCAATTCTGCCTTTGAATTTGTAGCATTTTGCATGCATGGGGCCCAGAAAAAAACACATGAAATCTGCCTTTAATTGCATATCAAGGTTCAGAGCCATAGGTATCTTGAAAGCCACAAGCTGAGGCATGGAGCTTTGAGAAGTGAAGCTTTGTATGAAAGGTGTACAGGAATTGGCAGGAACTTTTACTGCCAACAACCCAAGCGAAGATGATGACATCCCTGGCTGCAGAATCTTCATTGCCAAGTCATTCCACCAATTAATCCCACTGACATAATTTTCTTCCATCAAGCTCTCAAGTTGCATTATTCAGTGTCCAGACAGCTTTGAGATGTCTATATTTGTTATGAAATCTCTGAGGGATGATTACATAGAAGTATTAAAGAACTGTGGCCTCTATTTCCCAATAATGCTACCTAATGAAAGATAAACCCTCTTGGTCAAGTCTGAGAAAAAGAGACACTGAGCTTCCATTCACATCTGAGCTGCATCTGGCCCTGCTGATGTTCCTCACAGCTACTACTGAGAGAAATCTGTGTAAATGAGAACAGTGGGCTTGGTAAAGGGGCACTATGGAAAGAGCTATTTCTGACTTAAAGAAGTAATCCCATTTCTTGAATAAATTAATTTCCTCTCAATTTTATCAGCTCACATTTAGAATGTTGCATATTAAGTGTATATTTAACACCAGCAAAACTTGTAATTTCTGAAGCGGTAAATGTAGTGGGCTTTCTGCAGATATATACACAGCTAAATTAAGAGGCAGAGCAAATAATTAAATAGGAACTTAGGCAGGTCTTTTGCACTGTAAAATATGAACCCCACGTGCTAATTAAAAGCACTTATTTTTTCAGTTAGGAGCAGTTACAGAACTACAAAGGGCCATGGATCAACTGCATAAAGAGGGATCATAATAAGCACAAATTGTGGGTTCCAAAAGGCAACACAAGGTGCTTTTGATGATTCAGCATTGACCACAACATGAAAATCAAGTGCAACTAACTATTGAAAAATCTATTGTTATTGTTACCTTTTCTTGATAGTGTAATTAACAGTATTTTTTCAACAGTATTTCTCACTAGTCCTGAGCCACATTTCACAGTGTAAGACATATGAGTACAAAAAGCCTCACCTTTAAAAGCCTGAAATACGTTAATAAGAATGAAATAGGGATATATGCAGCTGGAAAAGTACATGACAGAATCAGTCAGCAAGGCAAATAATAGACATTTCATTTAGTCAAGTTTTTTTTCTGTAGACTCTATGCAGAAGTTGAGCTCTATGTAGTATAAGAAGGAGTCCAGTGAGCATGAGAATTGTAAATTAAAGCAGTGGTGTACTACTGAATGGGACATTCAGGTAAAAAATTGTTCCTGGGTGAAAAATAAAAAGAAGCATCATAGAATAATTTTCTTGGGAGGTCGCTGGATTGAAGAGAACAGCCCTTGAAGCAAAGAAACCTCTGAGATGGAATTATTTATTTTTTAATAAGGGGTGAAGAACCAAGAATGGTGGAAATCCAAAATTCAGCAAAGACCAAGAAAGGGGTGTTTCAATCTGAATTTCCTTTACCCATCTTGACAATGTCTTCATGTTATTCTCATTGGAGAGCAGCTAATTCTTGGACAATGGTGGGAGGGGAGATAATAGAAGCATGCTAACAACGCGGCACTTGAAATCAGGCCTGGTAAGACCAGTGTGCTACTCTGCCAGTGCTGAGTGGAGTCTAAATTTAGGGATGCACATGAGTTACAGGGAATAGCATCACTGGAATGCTGCATGGGAACTGGGAGAAGAAGGTGCTCTAAGAGCTTCTTTACCATATTGCTCCAGATGGTCTATGTGCGTATGGAAAGTCTGATTTTGGAAGGAATTGTCAGCTCAACCCATTCTCTCTGAGAAACTGAGGTAAGCAAGGAAGCAAAATAGAGCCAGAGGTTCCTTCTGATGGAGAGGCATGCATGTAACAGACACTAATCAGTGGGACTGAATGCCAGAAATTTGGAGAGGTTTTGGTTCACATAAGTTTTCTAAAGTTCAGATACTGATACAAGGCTTATCTGCATTTATCTAAATCCCTGTTGTCAGGAAATCTCAGGAGGAAATCTCCTGTGAGAGACTTGGGATGTTGCCTGATTTAGTGAAATACTACAACAGCTTTTCTTGCCTACAGATTCTTGTCCTGGCAGAACTACGGAGCAGCAGAGATACATTTATACTCACTGACATACAAAAGAGAACAAAACAAACATTAATCTAGCTTTTCCTGAGAAATCGTAATTCAGACTGAACACAAAGACTTCGTTCTGGATAGAACCTCATTTTTCTCCGAGCAGCTCTGTACACCTTATTCTGTCACTGGCATAATTTTAAAAAGCCATTAAAAAAAAAAACAAACTGTATTTTTAAAATTTTATTTCCTTATTAATTTTGAAGGGATTAAAATTCTACTTTGTTTTACTTGGTGACTGAAAGCCTTCCCTTGCTGAACTCAATAAAAGTTTTGCTGTTAATCTCAGTGGCAGCTGGGTATTCTTTTAAATATTAAAATAACACATCGCATTTCAGCTTTTGATGATATTTTTTTCCTTTGCCCGTTGCTTAGAGTGGAGACTGGCAATGACTGGTCTGTTGCCCTTTTGATTCTATACAATTAACACCTATTCGCAAACTTGGGTCCCCTTAGGCTTACAAAGCTTTTGAAGAAATGAAAAAACGATGCAAGGAGGTATTTCTGCTTAGTTTAGGATATCATGGAAACTTATAATTTTAAGATTATATCTGAATTTCAAGTGAAGTTTGATCATAGCTGTCTCTTTGAAAAATATCTGTTTCTGGGGTAAGAGAGTCCTTGTTTGTCTGGTTATTTTCTCTATGAGAAATAATTCTGTCTTGATTCAGCCAAAATACTGAAAGGTCAATAGAGATCAAAGAAACCTAAGTACTATTAATTTAAAGTTCCTAAAGTTCTTAGAATTGCTTCTTTTCACACACAAACACATATATGTGCACGCACACATGCACACACATGCTCTCTCTAACGTACAGGCGAGTGCTTAGGCCAAAATGAAGTGCATTTTTCTGCAAACCTCTGTTTAAATGACACCATTTTTTTTTTTCCTGCAGATTAATGAAATACAATTTGTTTTCATACTGGGCAAGTGAAAGACTGTTGGGGTACATAGATCATTAGAGATATAGCACACCCTGAAGTCCTAGGCAATCTCTCCAGCTCGACCTTGATTTTTGAAATTGGTTCACTATTTTCAAATCCCAATCTGAAACACTATTTGGCAGCTGTGAAGATTGCTGGTGGAGATATTTTTGAGGTCTGCAGAATCTAACCAATAGAAATATAATGCTTGAAATTCCTAATGCTTTCATGTGAACTTCATAAATGTTTCTTATTTCTTCCTGTAGTGATTATAGGCTCATTTTTCATGGCTCTGTTGCACCAAGTACCAGAATTCTTTGTTAATAGTGTGGGCCCTATGTTGCCCTCGCTAAACAACACAGTGTGGAGCAAAGGAATAAAAATATGACTGTGATGAAGCCAGAGGACACACATCAAGGAAAAATGAGTACAGACCAACTTCCATGAGAAGACCAGCAATAGAAACTCCTCTGAACAATGGTCAATGGTAAATATGACACAAATATGATTATGATGAATTCTTACATTCCTGAGGGAGCACTGATATTTTCTGGTGCATCCTTTACTAGTGAGGGTCCAACCAACACACGTAAGGCAGCAGGGCTAACCTTCTCCCTCCTTGTGACTAACATTCCTACTAGACAACTCAAATTAATGTCATCACCAATTGTGTTGCGAGTTCGGGGAAGGGTTTGCTGATGCTTTTTATGGGGCATGCTTTTGAGCAAGAATGCCTGAGCTTTAATACTGGGTTGATGAGTTTGTGGAGGACCTCTTTTGTAATTTTCCTTTTTCTTTCCAAAGAAACATGGAAGTTCTGCCTCTGAAAACCCGAAGAATCTTAATACCAGTAAGTGTTTTCCATTTGTAGGTACAACATATGCAAAAGGTTATTGCTTTTCTAAAACATTTAAAAACCACTTTGAAAATTTAAAATAATTTTCTGAGCTATTTGTTTGTGTTTTATTGGGTAGACTTTGGTGAATATTTATTGTCAAGTGCATACTCTAATATTTTAAATTGCATTATTATTATGAATTATGAGAAAATATAATAAATGGCTAATCAAAAAATATATATCTTTATACATATTTTTCCTCACACTCTAGTAAGCTTTTCTCTGATATCTGTTTAACTTTTTGTGTTTTATGATAGAATAAAAGTATTACAGAAGAGCCTCATGTCATTAAGGAAAATGTCAAGGGCTTTCTGAAACAGTGAATATTTAGGGTTTTTTTCATCACTGCTAAATCATTAGAATTTAATGCTTAAACGTCTAATTTAAATCATTAAATAGCTCACTCTGATACCTTTTTCATATTATTCCAAGGTTTTACTGTCTTTAGTACAGACTCATGGAGATATAAGGCCCATATTTCTAAAAAAACTTGTTATGCCGTAAATACAGTAATGCATTAAAGCTAACTAAACTTTTCGTCTAGTAACCCAGGTTAAACCCAACCCATTGTATCATGATATTTCTAATAGGAATATTTTTCTTTTCTTTTCTGTTTTTATTCTCCTTTGGATTAAAATTAGTCACAAAAATGGGTTTTCATCCACAACTAGTGTCAGTATTATTAAGAATATTTTTTTTAATTGTGCCTTTTTAAAAGGTTTCTGTTGTGTCTTCAATCACTGTCTTTCACTGGAAGGATTTTTTTAAGGGTAATTGATTCTATAGTATAGAAGAAAAACTGAGGTTTTTTTATAGAACAATCCATGTACAGAAGACAAGGCAGACACTGACAGACTGTACAGAAGCAGATTGAGTTGTACAAGATTTATACACTCCTGAACATCAAGGGAGATTTGTCAAAATTTGTATTGACTTTAGTAATTTAGATATCCTTGGTTATATCCCCAAATGTTATATTCATGAGTAGAGGTATAGAGTGGAAAAATTCTTCTTAAGACAGTCAGATAGTGTATGTTCTATATAGCAATGCAGATGCATTTGCCATTTTAGCCTCCGCACGTGTTTTAGGGGAAGTTAAACACATTTCACAGCAACTCATTTTATTGCATTCTGCAAAATTTGTAATGAGAGGATTCAGTAACCTAGAGAAAATACATTTTGCTCACAGATCCTCTGAAGATGTTAGAGAGAATTTTTTTTTCTTTTTTTTTCCTCACTTAATATCAAAGATACCATCAAGATATCAAGGACCAGCCAGTATGCTTCAGTCAAGGAAGGGGATTATTTCAGAGCTTGTCACAATTCATTAACAGATCAGAACGGTTATGGTGATGACTCTTCCATGGTAAATGCTCTCCCACTCAAAGACACAGGACAAGATTTCTAGGACAATATAACTTTGAAAATCATATTCAGATACAAACCTGTTCAAAATTTTTTGTGATATAGTACCCTTCAGTGTGGTAATAATAATACTGAGACCATATATGATGTGCATTAAGATTCTTTCCACCAGGAGAAGGGTTTTAATACCGGCTTCCCACAGAAGTGCTGTGTTCCTGTGGGAAGGCAAAGACATGCTGTTCTGGAACAATTAACATGGAGCTTCACTGATAACCAGCTAAGCCTCTGATCTTAGTTTTGACACTTGGCTAACTGCAGCGCTTTCCTGAAAGTTACCCTGTCATGTCAGAGAGGGCAACAGGGGAGGACTATCAGAAAGGAAAGTTCTTTTCCTGTGAATGTGGAAATGGAGGAAGGTAAAAGCTGTGTGATCTGAGCCAAAAGTCAAGACCTAAGAGAGAGAATTACAGAGAATCAGTGTATGCTGCAGAGAAGTTTTAGGATGTCAGTGAATAACAAAATACAAGAAATTTAGAGATAAATGAGGTGTGGAAGACTAGAGCCAAGAGAGAGGAAGGATATTGAAGTCAAAGTTCAGATAGCGATGGAGGACTGATCTGTTCGAATTACTGATGACACCAGTGTCCTGACATGACAGCATCAGTGTCAGCTAAGCTTAGAGCACTGCTTCCAAGTACTTGTAAAGCTCCAGAAAGAGATAAGATAAAAAAATTAAAATTAGTTCTTTTGCTTTCTAGTTTACCAAACAAGGTTTCCAAGCTTGAAATACAAGTAGATGTTATATATCCATGTCTGTCTCTTCAAAAATTCCTTTACCCTTGTTCACTGTCCTTTTCTCTTGTTCACTGTTACAGGATCCTATATTTCATTTTATTATTCTCTTTTGTTGGTGATCTGAAAATTCAAACTCTTCATTGAAGTTTGAAGGTAAGATCTTTGAAAAGAGCCAGCCATCCATGAAAGCAGAGAAGAAAGATCTTTTCTTTTTCTTTCTAACCAGATGAGTAAAAAGCATTTTGATTTTTGACCAGAAGATACCTGAAAATTTCAACCCATACACTCGCTTCAATGCAATTCATTGCCTACTACTAGAATATAGTATACAAATTGGGATTGTCTTAAATAATCACCCCTTTTCCAAAATATTTGCACTTGAGCTGAAGGAAGAGAAAATGGCAATGACAATGAGAGAAAGTTTGAGATTTTATACATAATAACAATATGCTCTCTTTATAAGGCCTCAAGAATTGAGCAGACCATAATTTCTACAGGGCATTGGATATCATCCAGGAAAAGCATTCTGTTTGAAGATATCAAATAATCTAAAAATTTCAGTGATATCTGGCACATACACGCTGCTCTTTCCACCTTATCAGAAAATAAGAATGGTCCAAGTTTACCTAAGGCAGCTGTGGCAAAATAGAGTGATACTGGAAACATGCTAATCTAGAAAAAGGTCAGGATCCTTTCAACCTTCACCAGCTGAATGATTACACATATGATGTCTGAATATCACTGAGTTGGAAGGCCTAGGGTGTAAGAATATTGGTTTAATAAATTTTCTGTGTAATAAACATTCTGTTACTTCCTATAATTTTACCTTTTTTTTCAGAGTTGGTTTCTTCTGTCGAAGTCTGAACCAGTCTCTGATGTTATATTAAGTATATTTTTCAATTAAAAAATACTTCTATTCTGACAACTTATGATACTATCTTCAGCTATATTTATAAGAAGAATCTTTTATTTCAATCTATCCCTTCTCCTGATCAGGGATATTTAGTGATGTACCAGTCATAAAGGTACCCAAGCACTAAGAAGTAACATGCAGATGTGTCCAGCTATTTCAAAGATTTAAATCTGTCCGCCTACTCCTCTTTTTCCCTTCTGACATTGTGCCAAATATTCTCATAAATAACTTTTTTGTTTTCCCTATGGCTGAAATAAAACTTCAGGGTTTAGGTTTCCTCAAGGCACTGTGGCATATTTTCTTATGTATGGGAAGCACAGAATAGCACAACAAAACAGCTTTTCACAGTAAAGTTTTACAAGTAATTCTGCCTTCTTCATTTCCTCCAAATCTCTTGCATGAAAAGTATTGCATCCTAGTGACTGGCTTTGAGCCTTAAAGGGAATATAGTTATATGGTTCTGAGCAGATAATTCTCCCCCAATTTGTTTGCCAAATGGGTATCAAATTTACATTCCCAATTACCTGAATTTCACGCATAAATGAGCTAATGAAACCCACAAATGTGTAACTGGTCATAAATAGTCATTTCTATGTGCAATTGCAGTAATTGCATGCTCCTCATGATTTTGAAAATCAAGAATCTAATGTTAATTTGATGCTAGTTCATCTTGTATAACAGTTATATTTAAAGATTAAGTTTATCACTCAGCAAATGTGGCAACCTTGTTCTATTATGTCTTTTTTCCATTATGGTTAATTGACAGATAGCAGAGTTTAACATTGCAGGGACTTCTTTCTGCTGATAAGCAGGGTTCAAACATTTTCCTAAAATAAGGAGGACCACAAATCTATTTATATACTATGCTGTGTCACAATAACCACAATTTTAAACGCCTTTAAACAACATGTTTAAAAAGGAAAATTCATTTGAGACAATGAGATTTTGGGGAAAGAGATAAGTCACATAACTGTTTTTATCCAAATGTTCTGATTCATAATAATCACATTACAGAAATATCTATTTAATGTAACATTTTGTTTCAATCATGGGTCCAGTCAAAACCTAAGTCTCATTCTCTGTTTTCAGATGTAGGAAATCTTGTAGCTCTTGTTACTTATTCTGCTGCCACCTGATCTGTTTTTCTGTTAGATTGCAATTGCTTTCTGGATAATATAAAACTAAGACCTCTATGAGAGAGATTAGCAAGTGCCATGGTGTAACTGAAGGACTCAAGTATCATATGAACACTACTACATAATTTTAAAAAAATACTCTGGTGTTTTTTACTATTAAATTGTATGATGCAAAGACCAAGAATGTATATTGCAGTAGTAGTTCTAAGTCATTGGACATTGTTAATTTTAAAATTAAAATGCTTATTTCTACCACTTTATTGTAATGATTAGAATATAAACAATTTGATTCAATTGTAGGGATTATGTTTTAATCTTCTGAAGGTAAGATCTGCATTTGTATTTCTTTTCCAGTGGTTTTAACAATAGCAATAGTGTTGATAAATGCAGAGACAGAAATATTATGTTCATTATTACAAATAATGCACAGAAACATTACTGAATAACAATAGCTGAAAGAATAATCCAAAGTATATTAAGAGGATAATGTTGATTATGTTTATAGTTAGATAGCAAGTTATGGCTGAACACCATTCAAAGCATTTTACAGATTAGGCCTCAATCCTGTAATCTGTTTCAGTCAGGAAATCCCCCAAGCCATCTGTGAAGCTACTACAAGGAACATTTAGGTCTTGTCATGCATAAGTCAGTGTGTCATTCCTGTTCCAGGCCTAGTAATGGGATCACTTTTGTAATACATGCTATATTTACAAAAAAAACCCCTACTAAAAAATCCATTAGAACAGACAGTCAGGTTAATGAGTAGAAGCCAATAAAAGTAGAAAAACTCAAACTTGCCTTCGATAGCTGCTGGTCTCTTTCTTGGACTTTGTTCTAGAAGAAGACGAGGTGGTACAAATTCCTTATGTCCTGCACCTACATATACAGGTTAAGAAGCATAGAAAGTGAATTCACCAATAAACTGAGCAGTTTCACTGGGAGGCTGAGCTCCCTTCAAAATTTTTCATGTTAAAAACATTACACTGCGCATAAAAGCTAATATCTTTCAGACACTATAAGAAGGAAATGTTTATCTCAACAAATGGAGTAATTTACTTTTAAGAGTCACATTTGAAATCAATGAAGTCCGAGATGACTCAAACATATGCTGAAATGCTAGAGTTCCGTTTTTCTTCCTTAGACTCAAAAGAGAAGAATACTATATTAATAAGGTTGCATAATCATGATGTCTCTTCCACAATAAAGTCTTATTTTCTTCTGTCAAACAAATGATCTTCAGTTGCTCCCTCAAGTCCACTTATTATGAACTCCTGGAAACACCGGTAAAAATTACATTGTTTCTCATCCTTAAGGATTATTCTTAATTAGCCAATACCAATCAGATCATGCATTGAAAACACTGATGAGGTTCTGATTCCAGTTGATGACTGAGACACCTCTACTCTCTCAGAGTCTTCAGCTGGGACTTTCTGTACTGTCTTAGTCTATGTGTAGATACCATGCCTTTTACAAAACATTTTTCACTTCATTTCTCCAAAGACTCGCAAACATATTTAATGTACTCATATTACTTATGCTTATTTTCTAGTTTATGACATAGTTGTAGTCTTCTTATTTCCTTTTAAGTTATTTCACGGCCTTTTAATCTCAGTAGCTATCCTGTCATTATCATTTGGAAAGTGTGACTTTTTGTGACCAGAGAAATAAAATTGAGTAGTTATGTATAGTATTGATTCAGTCCTATGCACTAACATACATTCACGGCACCAGAGTTGGCATGCAAACAGACTGCTAAATCTCAGCTCCAGCTTCACATCAGAAACTCAAAGCCATGCCTCATGCTTGATGATATACTCAGAAAAGAAATTAAAATTTTAATGGGCCTTGGAAACTGCAGTATCTTACTTACCCCTCTCATTTTGCAAAGGTGTGTATACTCATGGGGAATGCATGAGAAAAACATCATCTTGAAGACAGCAGTGGGATTTGAGTATCGTGGTCTTAATGTTATTGCATCTCATCAGCATATGTACAAATTGTAGACCGATAATTTGTAAGCATGTGGTTCAGTTCATCCAGCAATTTGTATAAAATATCACACACACAGCTGCTTAAACTTGACGTGTGCCTGAGCTGCTGACAAAATGTTGACACATTGATAAAACCAATGTATTGAAGGTGCCTTGCAACAAATGGTAATAATTTTGCATTTTTCACATATTTCCTGTCTTGGTAATTAACTCAAGTGGATATTTACCAATCTCATCACAGAAAAACTATAGCCTTAAAATGAATGTTAGGCAAACTTCAGGAATCCAGATGTTTATCCATGATTTTCCAAACACTTTATGTCTGACAAAAAAAATAATCTTGAAGTTGCAAACTGAACTAATGAGCTGCTGATTACATTTGCTGCCAACCTGAATAGAAAAGTTTTATTCATAACCTCTGTCAACATAAGGAAACTTCATTGATTGAATTTCTAGTTCAGAATGAAAACAAAAAAAAACCCATAATAGTTAATGAAGAGTGGGTAATCTTATTTTTTCTTCTATATTTGATCAAAATCCTGGACTAAATATTAGTTCCCTCTTTTTCCTATTTTTTTTATTTTTTTCTGTGTTTTTATTTTCCTTTCCAAAACTAGACCACCTATCCCCATATACAAAAAGTGATAATTTTTATAACTTGGATGAATTGTTTTGTGTGAAAGAGGATGAAGGGCAGTGGCTCAGAATGTTGAGCAGATGAGTAATGAAGAAAGATAGTCAATAATTTGGACTGCAGTGTGGTATCGACAGCATGGGGCAATGGTCTAGCTCCTCTAGGTCAAATTGTAGGCTGCCCCCATTATCTTCCTGTTCTTTGCTGCGGCAGCAGTTTTCTAATGATTGCACCAGCGTGTGCATAATGCCAGTATGATACCACTTATTGCTAATGACTTGTCAAGTTCTATTTTATAGCTTTACAAGTTTTAAGCAAATCATTTATTCCATGCAAATTGACCACATGATCCAGTATGAGAGTGTTTTAAGCACGAAAAGCTTAAGCTTCACAGATCAAAAACTTTCCCTTAGGCCAAAATGTTTGTTCTGAGCAGGTTCCCATCCACTCTGATAAAAGGCTTCTTTAATGTTTCCATGTCTTATTAAATCTCTCTCTATTCACTTTGATGGGAATGCAAAGGACAGTAGATGAATAAATATTTTATCCATTCTTTTGATGAACTATGTTAAAGGCGATAACCTAAGTCAAATTTCTTTTCCTTTTTCTCTCCTCTTTAAGTTATAAAGCAAAAGTGGTTTTCTGTAGTACAGACAACTGATAAATAGAAATGAGAAATTGGCTTCAACAGATCAGACCATTAGGATTAATGATGTCTACTATCTTGACTCTAATTGTGGCCAGTTGGACACATATCCATGATGTAAATGAGGGGAAGGCAGGATGTTTTTAATGCTCCCAATGGACAATCAGATTAGTCCATGGATCACAAGAAGTTATTATCCAGATTACCACTGTTATTAGTGGACACACACTTATCTCACAGCTTTAAAAATACCCCTTAAAAAGCACTGCATAGTTATTTGCTTCTGATTTCAAAGGTTCATTTTTCTACTACGAGATAAGCCACTAAGGTTCATTTAAGCTTCTATTAAAATATATTATTACGTTTTGATTTCTCCAAAATTCATGGAGAAAATGTGCATGCATTTTTATGCTAATCTGACCCGAGAGTAGATCCACAACATTTCCATGTATAGTCTGTCCATGCAGTTCTTCTATAAGTATCTCCTTCATATATGATATTGTAAACAGCTGGCAAAAAATTACATTTGATGAAAACTGAAAGAGTGAAATATTTTGGATTTAAGATCATGGGAATGTTCTCACCAGGAAAAAGTGTCACATTAAGATATGAGTACCTTCCTCCACTGCCTGAAAGGAAAGAAATAACCTCCAAGGATGAATAGAAGGTTTGGGACACCAACTAGATAACACATATACTTCATTGAAAATCAGCTACAGTCCTCAAGCTCTGGGAAACTTCTGTCATCATTGTTTATTAAATTGCTTGAGATGTCTCGAAGAAATTAATTCTGACTTGGTTTATTAATATTTTAGATATTTTTATTCCATGATAAGGAATACAAGAAGAACTTTAATTACCTTACTTTTCTCAATCTAGAAAATGTCTTTCAACATGTGTCAAAAATGTCATGTTTGTACATCGTGTATAAATTGATTTCTTATGATAATATCAAATTATGTGAGTTTTCTTTCTTCCCTGATCTTCTGAGTTCAATTTTTCTGCAGTGATCTTAATAAAATGTCTAAATATATCTTTGTAGATAAAAAAGATAAAATACTTGTAAAATTTATTACTATTATTATTATTATTATTATTATTATTATTATTATTATTTTCCAGGCTTTTCAGTCTTGAAAACATTCCAATTGGATATGGAGAGAAATAATGCCACCATAGCGTGCAATATGTGGAAATACCATTCCTATGACTGTTCATTTCCTCATATCCATATAACAGTTACATGAACAGCAGGAATCTTACAGCCCAACAGCACCATCACTTTGTTACAGTGTCTCTCAGTGCAGAAAAATGCCTTCAGATAAATCTCATTCTGCTCAGATGAGATGTCATTCTCTAGTGATAGTAAAAATAATTCAAATAAAGTAAGTGGATTTGCAGAGTCATTTGTTATGAAAAGTAAATTCCAATCAAATGTTTAATTAATGTTGGAACAAGACATGGATCAGCAGAATGAGGAAAGACTGCCAAACATGCTTTTAGAGACTGAAAACGTAATGGAGTCCAACCATTTTGCCCAAGCCTCCAGTTTTGACGCATAAGTTGCTACAAGTTAAAGGTGAGTCTCTTCCCAGCTTTCAGTCATTGCTCTCCAGATGTTATGCTGTGACTGTTCGGGGGAAGGGTTTCTCTGCTTTAATACATGTGCAT
The DNA here is from genome assembly GCA_013396875.1 of Vireo altiloquus. NCBI lineage: Eukaryota > Metazoa > Chordata > Aves > Passeriformes > Vireonidae > Vireo > Vireo altiloquus. The sequence goes on from VZRF01002078.1 coordinate 284,770, forward strand.
GAAAAACCATGAGCAAACTGTTTTTTATTAAGAAAGAACAGCTGGGGATCAAGAGGTGAGATTGTGCAACTGTACTGAACAATGCAAATGCTCATTTTGTGGAATGCATTACTTGAAATAGAATACCGATGCCCCATATAGGCATTCTTTCCTAAGCAACACACTGTGACACAAGGATTTCATGCACACTGGCTATTAAATGGTGCCTGGGAACGTTACTGGGCTCTGGAATTCAGACATACATATCCTGCAACATGTTTTTGGGTAGCCTCTGGCAACTCTGACTTGTGCCAAGCAGCAGTTTCAAAAAATTCATTGGCTCTGTTCAGGAATTGGCAGGGGTTAGGGACCACTCCCAATACTTAGCTGAGATACAGCCAGCCCATTTTGACCTTTAAGTGTACTGGATGAGGATTTCTCTACAAGAGAAAAAATCACCTTCAGAGAGAGAACATCTGAGTTTGAGTTTGATTTAGTAAGCTAGATGTGGCTATAAATCCTAACAGTGATAACAAAATTATGTCAAATGGGAGAAAATAATCTAAACAGGGTTTTAATTACCTATTTCCAACTGAATTCTTGACAGAGAAAGATGGAATTAATGGATAATAAAGTGAGGGTTTTATGAAAGTATATTTTTGTAGCCAACATATATTTCAGTTTTTTAATTGCTCTCAGGTTGTGGCTCTTTATTAAACAGTTAATTGCCCAACATAGAGTGAAACTCTGATTTTGTGTAAGGTTGATGATACCACTTAAGAAAAACCTATGTTACAGTATATGCAGTGATTACCAGTTGTAATGCAATCTTTTAAATTTTTAGTGTTATGTCGCACTGGCTATCAGCCAGTTTCTTTTACGATGCATAAGAAAAGAAGAAAAGAAGAAATTACATGGATGATGCCAAATCTATCTATGTTCCACTATCTGCATGTATTTAAAATCATTAATAATATCACAAATAATTTTGGAACTCTACATAAAGTCTAACTTATGAATAAAGCTCATTATTTTGAGATAGTCCCTCAACACACAGACAATGAAACCAGGCCTACACAAGGAAGCCTTAGCTTTGGGAGGCTGTACATCTACTAAGCCGAAAGCAAGGACCAGTAGGTTAAAAGTGAGGGTGTAGGAAGGAAGGATACAGACTGATATTCTAAATGCTCTTTTGAAAGGGAGTAAAGGGTAGGATTAAATTTCTCTTCTCAAGGCACCAAACAAAAACTAGCAGTGACTTGATAGCCTTCTATTTTTAATACATAGAGATTTGAGTTCATCCTTTGTTTTGGATGATGAATTCCTGTGTATGTTTTTATGTTGTAATAATATATTATATGCTATATATATGTGCATGAATGACCGTATAAATACATATCAATATTTATTTAAAATGAATATTTTATGAAAAGTTAGGGTTGGAAGGGACCTTGAAGATCACTCTATTTTCTGCCATGGTTTAGGGATGTTTCTGAACAGAAAATACCTGATTTAGTAATTAAACAGGTGTGAGAATCATTGTTGAAGACTCCTTGAGGTTGTGTGAACATCAGTTGCTGTGTTTTCACTCAGACACCAAATCCAATTAAAGTCACAGCTGGGAATTTGTTTGATATATTTTTTCTTATCCTGTGGGTTTGTATCTCACACAATGCAAGTGTGCATAACCAGTATACAAAAAAAGCTGGCAAGAGAGGCGTGGGCAGAGCTATTGGTGTTTTGGGTTTTTTTTTTCTGTTTTAACTTAAAGTGGATGCTATGGGTCTAGAAATGTATGAAATGTATTTTAGCTGCATGACAGAACTTGCAATTTAATCTATTTAAAAAAATATATCTGTTAAGAACTCCCTTATAGAGATTTTACTACAAAATCCCTCTTCAGTTCAATCTGTATCTGTGAAAACTGTTCTAATTTTTATGTTCAGGAGTCTGAAGTCGTTAAGGAGTTAAGAGTTAAGCATTAACAGTTTTTTTCATTATACATTAAGTAAGAAGTCACACAGCCTTTCCTGACATTAAAATAAAATTGAATTGAAAAAATTAAGAATTGAATTTGCTGCCTCCACTTCCTCCCATTATTTATGATGGGCAGTTAACAGGTAAAAATAAACCTACATGCTATGTTTAGAAATATCGAAAGATGGATCTTAAAGAACCAAGTACCAGGACAGTGAAAATTATGGGTTATTTTGTGGTAATGATGGATTATTATAGTTATTGCTGCATAGTGGAGTACAAAAGGACTGTAAAGGCAGATTATAAAATGAGAAGACATATTCAGTCTTTCTCTCTCTTCCCAAATAACTTTTAATAAATTGGTATAATATACTGTGACCCCTAGCATAATGAATATGAATATCAGGAGTTGGTATAGATACTTTCTTTTTCACAATATGAAGTATCCAATTAAAGCAGGAAAGAAAACACTGCAACTAAATACTTGCAGCTAACAATTAAACAGAACAGAGGAGACTTATAAGCTGTTATGATGAAAAGTAATAGACAATGACTATGCCATGTGAGCACTGCTCAGTAATTTATGGTCTTTGTGTTTGGTTTTTCTGTACATGTCATTGCTTCAGCCATCCTTAGTCCAACTACATCTAAGAAACATTCAGTGCTCAGGTCAGAAAAGCTGAGAGTGATTGCTGCAGGGATGTTAATACTTTATGTTGTCTTCAAGAAAGAGTGCATACGCCAGTTTTTGCAATACAAAACCAGCCTAACATGAATAAAAACAAATTACAGATACTATAATGTCTCACGATTACAGATATTTGTGGATAATGAATATGTTTAATATAGAAATCACCGGATGTCAAACTAAATCCATCTTTGTACCCAAGCCACAAAGTTTTTCATATCTCTGTGTCTTTTTGCTAGAATGAGAAAAACAAGTTGTTACTGGTCATGTTATCTGTCTTGTCTGTACTTGGCAATCACCTAAGACAGTGAATCCATAGACATTTTTCAGAAGTTAGAATTTCCATAACGCGGTCTGAAGTTAGAGCTAAAAGAACTGAGAGATTTTATTAGATCAAATATCAGAGTAGGGCCCAAAGGTGCAGAGGTGTTGTCTGCTAACTCCTGTTTACTCGCTCCCACTGAAATCACTGTGAGCTAAGTGCCATGGCTGCAATTATGAGAAATACTGGAACAAAAAATCGTGTAATACTGGAGATAATTATTATTTTAAACCGATTATGCTTTGGTAACTCCTGATTCTTCTTTCCCTTTAGTTTTGCCAGGGAAGATCCTCTATCCTTCAAAGAGCTTATTTTTAGGACAAAGGGTCCACTGTCATGAGTTCTAACCCTTGTGCTCAAGGAATCCTCCAAGATTTTTTGGGAAATGACTTAACTTACCATGTCTTTCCATTGAACCTATAAATGGATCTAACAGAAATGAAATGAAATAAAATAAAAATTGAACGTTGTGAGAATATAGCAACTAAAAATTCCAAATCCTAAATCCTATGAAAGTGGACGCTCTAAAGGACGAGCTTTTGTTACGATGTTAAAATTGTTTAGATTTCTTTTGTTTGAATCATTTGGATAGAGAATATCTTCCACATTTATTCAAGAAAATGATTTCCCTCTCCATTTCTTCTTTTCCCCTTTCACTCACTCCCAAAATATTAGAGTAACTGGTATTAATTTTTTTCCAAGTGACACCACAGTTTCCTTGATTGAGTCAACAGCTGCTCCTGACAGTATAATTTCTGATTTTATAGAAAACTTGTCATTTCAAGTCTTCATTTGAACAAAATTCTTACTTGCACATTTGCAGAACACTTCTTGAGCATATATAGGCATTCTCACTACCAGACATTCAAAAGTTAACTTTCAGACAGTTATATCTAGATAAGTCACCCAAGGGATCCATTTATAGTCAATGGAGAGAAATTGGTACCTTCAAAGTGTGATTCATCTTTTCTATTTTAGGCATCTTTCTTAGGATGAAATTGTCCTCTGGAGACCTCCATTTCATAGCATTGGCTATAAAGACAGCTAAAGGTTGAAGCTTGGCAATTAACTTTTGGGTATCTAAGTGAGGTGCAATGAATTGCAAACATTTTGTTTTGCGGTTCTCCATGAAGATGATGCTTCTTGCCACCAAAATATTCCAGGACTAAAAGTGCCCTGCATGATTTTTCACCCTGTAAATATTGTCTGGTAACAGTGTGCTACCCAAACCCTCAACAATTATATTAATGAATCTCACATAGAGAAAAGATTTTGTGTTTAAGCCTACCAAAACAAACAAAAAAAAATTTTATAAAAGCATTTTTTAGGTGTAATGGATGTGGGCATTGAACACATTTTGAAATCAATGTTACTTGTTTTGTCAGATAATACTGGGTGTAATGAAGGACAAAGCAAAACAATAGGAAGGAAAATGAATTGTCAGAGGGAGGAATAGGGGTTCCTGATGAAGGAAAAATAAAGTAATCTTTACTCATTATAGATATATGTCATAAGTTAGACGTCTTATTGACAGAGCAGATACACGCAGAAAGAAAGCTGACATCAAAAGAAAGATGCATCTGAAGAGAGAATGGTGAAAGGAAATGGATCTGCAACAGCTCACAGTCCCAGTGGCTGCAGATGAAATGCATAAAGAGGTGGACATAAAACAAGGCAGGGAGAGCATGTGTTGCTTAGGCCAAAGCTGAACATTCTCTTCTGTCTACTGCATTTCATGTTCTCAGAGGAGAAGAGGTGAGGAATTATTGCTAAGCTGAAATGCTTAATGATGGAATGTATCTTGTCAAAGTACTTGCAGACCCTTTCTATGCTCTTCTTATCTATGTGATATGGTGAACTGGTACCATTACTGTTGTTAAAGGTGAGCCTCATCATTTTCCAGCAGGCACAGCATAGAATTCTATACCGGGATGAGGAGAGTAACTTCTCTGAGTTCCACGATAGAGATATAGGTTTTTCCTTTTTAATAAAAAATTCAGGCGAAGTCTGGAAGCCCTTCAGAACATATCTTTTCCTTCTTCACGGTATTTCAGTGTATTCAGCATCAGGAGGTGTTTAAAGGCACATTGTATAGATGTCAGCTATTTTTCTTTCCATAAGAGTTGAGAGACATTCAATGTATGGTGATTAACTTCTCAAAGAATTTCCAGAATGGTATTCTAAAGGTAACATATTCATTAGTTCACTTATAGATTTAGAGTTGTATAACCTGGGTTTATAAAACTGACTGAAGGGGAGATTGTGGGTTAACATGTCTCATCAAAGACAAATGTTCGCTTGCAACCCATGTAGGGTTCCTGCTATACTAAAATGGCAACAGCATTTAAGATGCTGTTGGCCGTCTTGTTTCATTTAAGGAATTCTGTGATGGAGCTTTGACTCCAACTTACTCTGACAACCTTCCTATGTTTATTCTATGTGGCCTGACCCTGCCTCCATCTCCTGTGTATTTCCTGCTTGCACATGAGTAATGACAGGAGTCCCTTGTTCATCCACTCAAGTCGCTTGCCATTTCTCATTTCTTGCTCATTGGCTGCATCATTCTTGAGCCTGGAGGAAGTGGTCCTTGAATATCAACCAGCTTTTTTGGACCTCTTTTCCTGCAGGACCTGTTCCTATGGGAGTCATCCAAGAAGATCCCTAAAGAGGCTAAAGTTAGCTGTCCTGTATCCATGGTAAGAATCTTACTCTCTGCCCTGCTTGCTTCTTGCCCAGTGCAGACTCCACAATCTCATGGTCACTGTAGCCAAGACAACCCCCAACCTCCACATCTCTAACAAGGCCTTCCCTCTTTGTCACTATGAGGTCAAGCAGCACACATTCCTTGTGGGATCCTCCGCTGCCTCTGTCAGCAAGTGGTTTTCAATGCTTTACAGGACCCTCCTGACTGTTTGTGCCTCATTGTGTTACTTTTCCAGCTATCAGAGTACTTACATTCCCCCACAAGGACCTGTGACTGTGACTTTGAGGCTGCTTCAAGATGCCTGTAGAATGCTTCCATTTTTTAACCTACTTGACATAACATCAGTATCTCTTGTAATAGTTCTAACTGGAAATCAATTATGACAATGAGTCATTAACGTAATGACTATTTTACAGTCACTTGTGAAACTTATTTCTACCTTTTAAAAAGGAAACAATTTTTTTGCTATCAGCTCTTTAGGGGGTATTTTGGCATTTAACTTCTGCCTTTATTTTCTAAATAGCTTGCTTTTTAAAACTGAAGTAGTTGAGTCTTTTGATGATCCTGCATTGAAATCACCCTTCATTTTGAAGCTTGTTTACTGAACTCTGTGAAATGTTTATAATACTGAATAGTAGTAATAAAACATAATACAAGTGTGAGAATAATTTCGTTACTCTAATTTCTCTGCCTTTACATCTTAAATTGATTTATTTCCATTAAAATCAAAGATTTAGTCTCATTTATATTAACAAAGGTTTTGGCATTCTTTTGTATCACAATTTTGACCCTCAGAGTGCCTTCCAGTGAACTATCAAAGAAAGACATCCATTCCTTTCCGCAGAAGCAGAATACCACACATTCCCTTTGTAGCTGTTTCCAAGAGAGGGAGAAATTTGAAATTTTTTTGACCATGTTACAATAAAGTGCCATAATAGTGTTGACAGATGCAGCTTCATGTGCCAGCATCTGGCTCTGAGTCACAGTGGGATGATATAAACTAGGAATAATGGATAGTTTTGCCTCTGTGGGATGGTGTCAGGATTGTATGCTGATAACATTCCTATTGAGAGATCAATGTTATTTCAGAGTTTGACAAAATAGATAGTTTTTGGGGTGAGAATGGGTATCATAGACAAGAATCTTGTTAAAATGAGATCAGTGGATATCTTCTCATAGTTTCTCATAGCTGAATAGAAGTTTAAAGAAGCAATATTTAACTCCAAATGACAGATATTTATTGTAAGAATTGCACATTAATAAATTAGTTAGAAAATTTTTCAATAACTAAACTTAATTTTCAGTTTCTCATACATGTATTTAAAATTACTCTTCATTAACTCTTTCCTTTCAGACTCTTTGAAAAGAATTCAAAATTCTTCCAGGATATTACTAGAAAAATACTAGGCAAATATTTCTGTCATTCAATTATCTCTAATTATGCCATCTGCAGAAAAAAATGGTTTGGCAAGTATTTCCTCATGTGAACAACTTTTTTGATGGACAATTGATTGTCAACACTGAAGAAGAATCCAGATGAGTCTTTTCAAATCTTGATGTACAATACTTGCCTCAGCAGGCAGTAAAAAATAAAAAGTTTAAAAATTAAAACTGGAAGAGTTTCACAGCTTCCCATTCTTTTTCTTTAGTATTTCATTTAAAGAAATATCTGGCTTGCTTGTTTTCTGCCGTTGGGGACAGTGTTACTGAATAGTTAGCACCAGAAAACATCTCTCCATAGGAAAAAAAAATATTCATTAGCATTTTCTCTCAAATGTGAAAGCCTACAACTCAGTTGACAGTTCTTCATGCTGAATTTCTCCAAACAGCACGGAAATAATATGCTACTTTCTTATTTGTTATGACTGATTTTTTTCTTTTTTTAATTACCCTTCATCAAATATTTCCCCAGAGAAAGTACATCAAATTTGTCTTCATGTAAATGTAATAAGTTGAAAAGTTAGTCCCTGTCATTGAGATATCCGCAACACATCCTAGTCTTTAATCAAGTAGGAGTGATACTTAAAAATAGTTCAAGAGCCTGAAGCATTTTGCTATCTGAACAGCGGAGGGCAAGTATTTAGATCCAGTGCTACAGCCCACCCACAGCAAATACAGGCATTTTTGCTTTCAACATTAGGGTTTATTGCTCTAGGGTTTTTTTTTTGCAGTAATATAGTTCATGATCTTTCAATATCGATGTACTTTTATACCAGAATCTCCACAATTTTTGATATTAAATGGCAAGTATCCTACTGACAGTTTTGAAATTCTCTTGCCATATTGTGTAATAACAGTAATCCCTTCTCTTTGACAGAATATTTCTTGACAATGGAGAAGAGATAAGCCTCGGAAGAAAATTTTAGACATGAAAGATTTTCAGTCTGCACTTTCCAGGACCAGGCAATCTGTAAGATTCCCCATGGACATCCATCATAATTTGCTTCAATTTCTTGACTCTTCATGTTTTTCAGGGCGTGGTGATTTTTTGGGTTTGTTTTTTTTTTTTTTTTCCCATGAGCATATGTGCAAAACGTGAGGCCTCAATGACTTTTTAATGAGAAGGTGTGATGATTGTTTTACCCTATAAGATACTCTCTTGCAATGTACGCATGCCAGAAATCCTGGTGACTTTCTCCAAGGGAAATATTTTTCAACAGTATAAGATAAGCAAAATTGTCTACATCACATTGGCTCTGGTATGCTGGCATGGAAATATACAGTAAACATATAAGGGTACATTGATGAAAGGAACTGATATGGCCACATTCTTTTGCAGTTATTGGAAAGAGCTATGTAGTGGTATAAGTTCCATGGGGCAATTATGTGCTTCAATGTTAAGGTTTTAGAAAGTCTAAATTGTGAATAACACCACATCTGTGCTCCCACTGTCTTTGTTGCCAGTTACAGGCAACTGTAAAGATCATTGAGTAGAGAGTCAGGTGTACTGTGAAATACAAGTGGTTTAACCAAAACCAGAACAGAGTAAAACTATGCATGCAAAATAAGCTTCTAAGTGATTAAAAAGAAAATAAATTCAGATCATGAGTAGACAACATGCCTGTGAGAAAAAAAAAAAAGGTACATTTTATGGCTAAATACCCACGACATGCTTATCATTCTTAATTCAGCATGCATAACCCCATGCTGAAGTGCCATGCAGAAAGACATTCATGCAAAAATCCAATTACTGTAGTTGCAAAACAAAAAAGGCATTTTATCAGAACAGCTCCTTTATCTGCCAGAGTAGTGGCTGGCAAGCATTGCAGGGAAAGTAGGGGAAGAGTGGGAAAACAGTCAAATGGCACAGCAGGAATAAAATAGAGTAGATCCTGTTAACTTAGAGAATAATGTACTCCATGCTAAAAGAGTGACCAGTTAGTGCCCCTGGAATCCATCCTCATGGGTGAGGATTTCAAACTCTCGAACATCAAAAAACTAGTTATGACAACAAATTTAAACTTTCTACTAAAATAGAACCCTTTAAAATAGAACCTTCCTACCCATAAAAAATAAAATTATGAATAAGAACATTAGAATACTACTCAGAAAAAAATACAGAAATAGCAAACAAATTATCAAATACATGGAATAAACTATATCCTGAAACTATGTGTCAATGACCTTCTGCGTCATGGACTTCAGAAATGCCAAGAGAAAAGAAAAGGTACCAGTCAGAAGTAATGTTCTAAATAAACAAGTTTTCCACCTTAAGTTTTAATCTTTATAAGGAAAACTTGGAAAATTAATCCCGAAAGAAATGCATATTAATTCTTCATTTACAGGCAGACAAAAGGAGTACAAGGCTATTTGGACAGAGTGATTTGTTAATGCTGAAATTGTACTGCCTTAGTTGAGCAACTGTAGTCCAGAGACAAATAAGACCAGAAAATCTATGAAAGGAGGTTCAGCAGCTCTTCCGAGAAATTGTCACTTATCACAAACATGCTACACGGAAGGTAAAAAATATTGTTAAGGTCCATTTCTCAAGAGATAAAATCAGAAAGGAATTTTTTATACTGTATGCAGTAGGCCTCAAATGGTCTACCTATAAATATCTCAGTAGAACCCAACTGGTCACTGTTGCAGTCATGATATTCAGGGAAGTCATGATATTCTGGATTAGAAAATGCGAGTTAATGACTAAAACTCCACTATTATCTATTGTAAATGGCTGAGTATCTCAACTACTTCTCTTTCATAAAAAGTAAAATAGAAGCCTTAGAAGTTATTTGATATTGATACCATTAGTGTGACTTACAGGAGAACGTGCATGAAATTTGTCAGTTTCAAGGACAAATACTAACCAGCAAAACAAGAAAACCAGCTAATGCTGCATGAAGGAGCTTAGCAAAAATTCTTCCTTCTATGGCTTCCTTGAATTCCCTGTGTACACTTCATTCATTTTTTATAGCTGAGACTGCAGTGTCATGATGAAACTTTGAGCAAGTGAAGAACATTTCAGCTTCATTTGTTGAAAGCAACACAAGAGCATTAACTGACCTCCAATAGATTGATGTGACTGACAAAATGCGTTAATTGACATATTTTAAAAACTGTATTTATTAATGAAACCTATGGAACTGAGCTTTACTTTTAATATTAACTTTTGAGCACTATAAAATGCCATATTAATTGAGCTACTTTTCTACAAATTCTTCCTTAAAATTGACATAAAAATAAAACAATCTAATATTTGAAGTAATGTATATGAATTTTTTATAAGAGAAACATTGCAAAAATACTATTAAGGAAAAAATGCTGAATGATATTACTGTTATTAATATTATAAATCCATATATTTTGCCTGAGGATTCAGAAATTCATGTTTGATGCTGTCAGTCACGGAAAATCGCAATATGTTTATGTGAAGGAATTTTCTATGACAAAAAAGTATTTTTTTTCCTTCACAAATGACAATATCAAGACTGATAAAAATTATCCCTTGTTTAAAGGAATTGCAGTGTCAAGGTGACTGTAATTAAATTCCTCAGCTGATTTACACTCAGAACCAGTTGTTTGGACAAAGTTCCTTACCAAGAAAATATACAGACAGATAAAAGGATAAAATATACCAGATTTTAGAGCTAATTGGATGCTAGGGTTATTAAAGGGTGTTTTCCCCACATTTATCTATTCAATAAAATGAATTACAGTAATACTTCTGTTCACAAAAGGACAGTGTAAAATGAGTGTTTCACCTGAGAAAGACAGTAACAAACTAACTGAGCACTGTTTGGTGGCACTATCAATGATTTCCATAAATCAAGGCTGACCATCTCTGACCTCTACCTTGCTTCTCAGAAACACAGTCTGGGTGCTTCAGCATCGCCTTTCACAGCTAGTGGGTTGACTAAATCTTGTTTTGAAGGCAATGCTTTTTTCCCTCCCAAAAAAATGTATCCACAACATTTAGCTTCAGGGGTCAGCAAGTGACTTGACAGGTCAAAAAGCTGTCGCTTTACAGGTGGGGACCCAGGTGGACTTTGGGAGATGGTAATGTCTTTTTCCATTTCACCTACAAATTAGATTATTTAACATGCTTTATGACTTATTTACAATTTTGGGGGGCCTAAACTTGTCATCCTGGTTTTTCATTCACCTTTAAGGCCGTGGGATCACCCAAAGTCCATTTAACGTCCTTCAGCTCTTTAACCTGTGGTTTCTTACCACAAGTCTGTCATAGCATACTAGTGTGACACAAGACAAACTCTGGAATGGAAGAGTCATGTTTTTCATCTTCTGAAATTCAAGTTGCTGCAGACTTCCCTCTCTATCTCACTGCTCTCCTTCATGGTTTTCCCAGTTTCCTTGTAGCTGGAAAGGTCAAAACTGAAAAAAACCCCAAGCCCTCCCTTCCTAAAGCACATCTGCTCTGCCTCAGGAGAGTGTCAAATAGGCCAGGGAGGCTTCTGGGAAAAAAGGGCTTTTTCACTGCTGCTTGTACATGTCAGGAGAACCATAAAAAACATCTTGAAGATCTCCATGAAAGTATTTCTCATGTGATTTGCTAATGGTACAACTTTGTAAATCCAGAAACTAGGTCATTCACATTTGTACAGGGTGTAATTTTTTAAATCAAAGCATGACTGAAGCTTTGGTTAATCATTCTCCCTCTCGAAGCCTAAACTGACTGTCTTTAGAAGTTGTAGAGGCGATGCAGTATTTTGTTCTCTTTTAATGGAGTCCTCTACCTCTCCATGTCGCTCTTTGAGAACAGGCCACACAAACTCTCTCCCTTAAGAATCACAAGTTTGATCATTTTCCCTCCACAAAAATCTGTGCTCACCCTCTCCCCTTTGTGAGAGTCTTTCTTTCTCAGCTACATCCTCAGGACTTCCCAACTCTGTCTGAACCTGGGCATGTCAAGAGAGGATGTAAGCCGCAAGGAAGAGATAAGAAAAAACACAAACAATTCAGAGGTGTACCAGTGAAGAGCTTGTTGAGCAAATAACTGAATAAACAAAGCTTGTAAGGCTTGGTGTGTACTCCTTAAATAATCTCTCCTCAATTCTTTTCATGAATATTATTGCTTTTCATTTCTATGACTATGTCCTCTCTACAATATTTCTACACTTCAGCAGGAAGAATGTTTATTAAATAAGGTCAGGGTAGACTGACTTAATATTATGAGATGATGCTCAGTCATCATCAGTAGCTCTATCTTAAATTTCTTTTTGTGAGGAATCAAGCGTCTGTGTTAGAACAGATCAGCATGGAGATGTGGGAAGAGAGAAGATAAAACATAGAAGTGGTGGATGAGCTAAAGTATTTTATATACTAACAACAATGGAAGCTCTATTTTTGAAGCATTTTGGAGTTAACACTTGCCATTTGTGGGGGGAAAAAACTCAATAAAACAAATAATAAGCTATTAATAATAATCTCCTTGCATCTCAGCCAAAAGAAGCATGGAAACTTTTAGCAATTTCTACAGCCTTCCATTGTCTGCATTTTAACATAACCTTGATTTTAATTCATGCATTGTAGACAGAAAATTAGAAGCTTAAATAAAACAGCCATTAGTTCTTATGCTTTATTAAAACTATTTGCACACTCTTTGTTGCTCTTGTGAGACTTTTCAATAATAAAACCCACACTTTTAATACATAAAGGAGCAAAAACTCTCAGGGAAACAGAAGACTATTAGAACAGAGTTCAATGATATAGGAAAGTACCTGGATAAAAATCCCCTTGCGCAAACATGTCAATCACATAGCGACAGAATGCATATTGATCTAACAGAGCAAAAAGGAAAAGAAGAGCAATGAAGAAAGCAAATTTAGAATGTTGTTTGTATTTAACAGTGAAGATAAAGTACGGCAGTGCAAAGACATCTCAGTAGCCTTTTTATAAGTAGCGTTACTTATATATTTGTGGTTTTTCCTGACTTTCAAGCAATTCATATGTTCAGAAAGTGAAAATTTGTTGTCCAGATCTAATTCAAAACCTCTAGCTAAGAACTGAAAGTCTTCCAGGGCCCCAGAGCTACCAACTCTTCTTCTGGGCCAGCTTTGCTTGGCATATATCCTAACCCCATGCACAAGTACAGTGCAAACTGCTGGCTGGCCACAGGTCTCATAGACTTTTCAATTGATCCTTGAAGATCAATTTTGTAGACAGCTGATAGAAAAAATTTTAAAAAAGGTTTTGTATCACAGTATTTTGGTAATACGGTTTTAGCCATATAATAAATATATACATTTAGTGAATGGGAATATAAAGAGAACTCGGTGTACTTGCACTCCTATAGCAACAAGATTTTCCACAGAATTTCATTGATTCACTACGGAATTATTTTTCAAACACTAATCTTAACAAATATATATATATATAAAATCTGTGTGCTCATATATAAATACATATATATTAACTACACTAATCAGAAATTAAGGCTTCTAAATCTAAATGAAACTGATTCCAGAAGTGTTGATTGTCTTTTGATTTCTCCTATACATAGGCAGAGCTGGAGAGCTTAATAAAAATTTCTAGCGTTAAGAATGTTGAGGAAAAGCTATCCGTTGTAACTGAGTACAAAAGAATTCCAGTACTGCTGGATTCTTCAGTTGATCAGGAAAAATATACCAAATGGACTCTAATGTTGCCCCAGTGGACTCTAAGGGGCACTAGCTTTAAAAGCTAATGTTGATGTCTAAATGCCAGCTCTGGTCAGATAAGTCAGTTCTCAATTGTCCTTAAGTGAAGCATATTCCTCCATCTGTCCAAGACTCTTCTAGCACAGTTCCTACACTGCAGAAGTTACATCTCTTCCTCTCTCCACCTCCTCTGGCATCTTTGTCCTCCTCACTTAAAATGCCACTTGCTTTCCCCATTGCCAACTCCAAAATAAAATTATGCTAGCTTTGGAATAATTAAAGTTTTTTAAATGGCATTGCAGTTACATTTAAATGCAACATGTTATTCCCAAATACGTAAAACTCTTTATATCATTTACATTGATACATCGTTCACTGCTACCTCAGTATCAATTTATGCTGAGGCATTTATGTGAGTGCTGCCCTGTTTTGTTGACTGCTACAGCAGCCTTTGGATGGACAACTGCAGCTTTCAAGTCATTGTTTCCTATGCAAATGTAGAAATTAGGAAAAGGTTTACCAGCTCAACAAATCCAAACACATTTTCTAGTTGATAGAAGCTATTTTGTGTTAATGAGATGGCAAGGGTAGTACTAGTCAGTATTGAAGAGCTTGGGGGAAAACTCACAGCATGTACACAGGGCTGTGGCTGGAAATATTGCCTTTGAAACCTCTAAAAATATTCATAATAATTTTTACTTTCATATGTAAAAATTCAAATTTATCATTCTGGCTGACTCTAACCTTGCATTCCATACTTTAGGCTCCAGTATATGTCCTAAGTCTTTATGATAATTCAAAAAAAAAAAAAAAAAAAAGAAAAAGCATGTGTACAAAAAAACATGTACAGATCTATATTCTTAAGTCCACCTAAAGCTATTGAAGCCAGAAAAGTGTTTGCACTGACTTTGACACACTTGTGATAGGGTCTCAGTGAGTATTAAGAAATAAAATGGAGCAATGCCAATCCTTTAACCCAGAAAGAAAATGTCAAGGCACAGGTCTCGCCCAAAAAACCTGTTTTTCTGAGTTCTCTTTTGCCAAAACAAGATGCCTCCATCCTTGTTGCCTGTTGAGAAGATTCCCTGGACATTTGGGGCGTTGTACAGACTGTTGGAGGATATGGAACAAAACTATGGCAGGGGACAATATGCTGTACAGACAAAGAAATCCCAGGACAAAGCACAAGCCTGTGCTGGGTCTATTTGAGTTATAGACATAGCCTGAGGCCCTAGAATCACACCATTTCATTGATATTAAAATATTCCATCCTTTAAACATAGTAATGTAGACCAGAAACAGAAGACTGTGTTGCTGATTATTGTTGTTGTTGTTGTTGTTGTGGTTTTTTGTGGGTTTATTTTATTTTGTGGAAATGTAATTTGAATAAACTTTCTTAAAAAGCCCTGATCTTTATTGTCTCTGAGAAAAAAGATTTTGCACTAATTTTCTCCTCATAGTGATTCTTTAGAAATTCAACCTAAAAAACTGGGATTTCTAAAACAAATTGAAGGTAGAATGTGAAATTTTGAATAACAAAATATAATTTTTATATAACATAGCAAGGTGCAATAAATCATCCCATTTAAGTTCATAGGAATGCTACCAATCAGTAAATATTGAAGTCTAAGGAATTTTAAATGAATATGATTTTTCAAGTACCTCTTCATGGCTAAAAATCCATTTTAATTTAAACTCCCTTATTAAAAGGAGAATTTCACCCTTTAGTTTTCACCTATAACTCGGTAATAGTGGTACAAATATTCATGTAAGTACTAATAAATCATGTCAAATTATAGGACTAGATTTTTAATGGTAAAAATACTCAGAGACGTTTCCGTTGTTGAACTTCATGTGATTTACCCTGGGAGATGACCTATCTTTTTTGGTTTTAATTTCAGTACTAAATGATACAGTAGCAGGGCAATCACAACACTTCTTCTGTGATCACTCCTATATTTTTTACATTGTTTCAGATAAACTTGCAGAACTACCCCCTTGAGAAAGTAAAAGCAAATATTGCAGAATTAGGAAATCTCTGCAAAACTTCATTGGCCTTAAAATTATGTTCACCTTGAATCACAGGGGGACTGAAATATAAAAATGAATTTTTTTTAGACTATCTAGCCAGGCAGCAGTGGCTTATGGTAAAAAGGAAGCACGACAGCAGGAAATGCAGCTGTCACTGGTTGTGTGTAGCCCTGTCTCCAGTGATAAGGGCAGTGGAAGCGGCTCCTTCCTGCCTCCAATCCAGCTGCTTATTCTCATTTTCACCTGCTGAGATTCCATGCACAGTCACTGGGTCACACGCTAAAGCAGACTTACAAAGTGGGCTGTTAATGTTTGATGTCAAGATGGATCATTTTGCTAATATTTTTTAGCTAAAGGTGGTGGTGGGAATCCCATAAAAACCAAACCAACAAAAAAGCCGCACCACTACTGTCTATGTGTCTCTGTAATCTTTGATCCCTACTTAAAATATTTTCTTGTCAGGGAGTAAGGTGCCTCATCTGCACACCATTTCTTTTTGAGAGCTTTATCCTCGACAGTATAGAGTGGATCCCACTGTGCACTGAAACTCTTCCAGAGCAAACAAAAAATTGAAAAAATTTTCACCTTTCAAGCAAACTGAACAATTTACTGAACTTTCTCCTTGGTCACAGCAATCAGTGTGATAGATGATGCTTTGATTCATGCCTCAAAGGTCCCAATATTTCAAGTAAAATACAAAATTAACTAGAATACAAATAAATATTGGAAAATATTAGTTCAGCACACTATGCATGTCAGAAAGTGGGCTATGTCTCAAACGCTTCAGTTTTCTAGAAAAGTTTAATTCAGTTAACTCCTAAGGGGTCCAGGGTGATGTTATGAAAGTCTGAGAAAATCTGCTCAGGCAGACTCAGCTATCCAAGCGGGGACGGCTTCTTTGACGCTCAGGCACGACGATTTATCTGTGGTTAACAGCTGAAAGGATCAGATAGGTGCACTCTGCAACACTGAGCTGCCTCTTTCAATGTCAATAATCCTGTGGCTGCAGTGGGGTAGCTCATACAGAAAGTCAGGTCCTGCTGCCTTCATTCATACAAAATTGTGCTTAGTGCCGTGGAAATGCCACAGGGAAGTCAGGAAACAAGTCTGTGCAACCTGGGAGTAGAAGAACCCAGGCTTGCTCTGACAAAGGGGAGCATATAGTTAACACCTCGTTAACTATATGCTGTTAGTGTGCTTTGATTCCTTGCTTTTTCGTTTAATTTCTTCCTTTCACCTGAGTAATAACATTTTTCTCCTTTTAAGGAGAAATTTGGAAGCTGTTCACATTAAATTACCTCAGGCAGGTATGTCACTATGTTGTACAATACCTGACACCTGACAGCGCCCGATACAAGATGATGTTAGACAAATTATTACGTTCCCTTTACTCTGTCACTACTTTCCTTATGGTTACAGAGGACATATGCAGATGTACAAACCAACCTAAATTCGCAATAGGCCATCGGACAGTCTGTATTTTCAAAAATAACTCTGTTCACAATCTAGTGCATTAGATGCTACTAAGCAAATCCATGAGGTCTCTGACCTATCTGAAAAGGAATTGGTCCTTGGTACAGGATTTAAATGAAAATGAATCTTTAGCCATGACAAACTTCTAGAACCTTCTGATTATATATATTAAAATTATTTTATTCTATATAATCTTGTCCTAGCAGTGTGAGGTTCATGTGGAATTTATTTGTCCTGCACTTTTCTTTTTCATGGGTGGACTTTGGTCCTTGACAGATTTAAAGTCATTCTCTCTCTTTCTTCCCTACTACCTTTTTAGGATCTTCATCTGTTTCCTCCTCATTTTGTTTACCTTTCTTGTCCGACTTAGTTAGAGTCTGAAGAGCTTTCTCCTCCTTAACTTTCGTTTTGGCCTTTATTAGCCCAGTTTCTGTTTTGGTCTCTGCCTGCTTGACCTTCTCTGCCGTCTTTGCTTCTCCTTTTCCATCCTTCACTTCCTTTTTAACTTTTGCTTCTGCTTTAGTGCTCTTTACTTTCTTCTCCTCTGCAGGTAATAAAGAAAAAGCTTTCAGTGTCATACTCTCCCCCCAACATGATACTCAGTGCCATTTATTTTATATTGGGCTATTAATAATGAGCATTTCTTCATTACTAACAGCTTCGTAAGATTTGATGAAAACTATAATCCCCTCAAACCAGGAGAATTAAACAGAAATATGAGATCCAAATTGGTTTTATCTTCACTGCTCTACCATGGAATATAATAGAATATAATAGAATATGCCTGACACTAAATACAATAGAATATGCCAAATAATGTTTAGTGTTTCTAAGGACAATATGATAGTTTTATGGTATAAACCAGGGACAAAAATATTGGTCATTAGGCAAAAAAATACGGGAAGTATTTCCAGAGAAAATCTGAGCAAGTTTAGACTTCAGAGTTAAACTCTGTTGTAAGCTGGAAAAGTAATGTGTGGCTATTTTTAAGGGTTACATTCACATACTGGTTCTAGGTCTCCGTCCAAGAAGTTTTGAGTTCTTAAATCTGACTCTACACCAGTTTTCCGAAAGTATGTGAAACCAATTCATGAGTTGCCCTTCAGCAGAGTGAGGAGGCTTCCAAGGAGAATTACCAAATTGTAAATATCAGTAGCTGAAGCTACAAAGAGCTTGGTGAGACCCAAAATATTCTTTCTGCTTTTATGTCAGCAACTTTTTCTCCCCTGAGCCATGGATGCTCACAGTAGGTGTGTTTCTAGCTCACTCCAATGGAAAATCCAACAGTAGTATAAACTATCAATGGACTCATTTTAAACTTATCTGTTTAGTGCAATGTTCATGCTTCTGTTTTCTTTGCAGATCTAAATGCCTTCATCCTTGAGGCAAAACTTGTATGCTACCAAATTTATGGGTTTTTTAAGGCTCTAGACTTCTATTTCTGTGAAATCACTGAGCTGACTAAACTGATTTCATCAATACATAAATGGGAATATCTAACAATTGCAAACCAGAATTTTATATTATTATAAGAGCATTATTTATATAAGAGCATTATTAGTCCCAAACAAAGCCATAGTACGATCTAGGCACTAGGTATTTCTAGTGGCTAGTGGAGAATTCATTTCCTTAACTAGTCACAGTGAAAACATATGTCAGATCACTTGAAATAGGCTTACTTGTTTTTCAGTGAAATGTTAGTTTTTACTTTTATTCTCAGTTTGAAATTTCAACTGATTTTGAAAGGGATCAAGCATAGAATTAACCCCTGGATGTTCTAGAGACATTTTAATTCTGATTATATATTAATTTCATTTTAGTTTCATGTAGCCCATTTTTCACGCATATTTATAATCTCTGCTTGAATAAAATAAAGTTTATGCATTTCAATGTCAATTCAGTTTAAAAACCTGTAGTATAGATAAATAAATACCTTTGGGAGGAGATTTCTTTTCAGCTTTTTCATGTTTTTCAGGTATGTCTTTCTGAGTTACTAGAAATGAGAAAAACAGTATATTAGGGAAAAAACTCACAATGAACAAGAAAATAATCTCAAAACACACCATCATCACTGGAAATTTCACATTTCCTTACAATCCCTGTTTTTCAGTTTTTAAAATTCTTGTTTTCAGTTTCATATTGTGGGGTAAAATCTTCAAAATATCTGTTGAGACTCTCTTACCAGAAGACAAGTGAGTCACACAGATCTGAAGCTTTCTAGGGAATGTTTTTACTGCGTATTCCAGATGTCACAAACTTGCTCATGTCAAGTTCTGAGCAGACATGGACTTCGCCTTGAGCTCCAGCCAACAGGAAGCCATGTGGCTGTATTTGTCTTACAGAAAG
Organism: Vireo altiloquus; assembly: GCA_013396875.1. Classification (NCBI taxonomy): domain Eukaryota; kingdom Metazoa; phylum Chordata; class Aves; order Passeriformes; family Vireonidae; genus Vireo; species Vireo altiloquus. The sequence continues at coordinate 304,386 of VZRF01002078.1, forward strand.
GTGTTTTTTCTTAGCTTGGGCTCATTGTCTACAAACACAGCCATAAGTCTGGTGCTCACTTCAGACCGCGGCTCGAGTGAGTTCATGTCTGCACAAGATATGCTGTGTAAACACACACACAACTGTGCTCCAGAAAGGCTGTTGCAACTTTACACAGATCTCTATCTTTGCCCTCCTGGTCACCATCCAGACAGATTGCCAGAAAAAACCAGCCTTGACAGTTAATTACACTTCTTTCAACTGATAACTACATAATAGCAACATCCTCTCTAAATGGATTCCATCCTGGAATTCTAGCCTGGATGAGACATGATTGATATTTGGATATGGACTTGATTTTATTTTTTTTTTTAAGATAGTTGCTTTTAGGTGATGTGTTTAAAAAACGCTCGTATCACTGAGGCTTTCTGGAGCCTTTAACAGAGTCTAAAGAATTACCTTAAGTCTTTGTAATGAGTATAGACAAAACTTGCAGACTGTGTGGGAAGCAGCCACAAAATTTTCAGTATGCTCATTCCTTAAAGCTGGCCAGGACCTCAACATTCTCATTTCCTAGGGACAGCAAGTGGTTGAAATAACCCCTCAGCACTTCTGGTAGCTAATCCAGTTTAGAGCAGCCCCCTGAGAAAAGGGAGGTGAGCCTGGCAATGGAAAGCTCAGCAGCACACTGCTGGCAGATATGCACCTTTGGACATGATGAGGACAAGTGTCCTGATGCCCTGAGTCCACTCATTGGGACTCACGGCCAGGAAGCAACCCAAGAGAGGGCAGCATGGCTATGTCTCACTGCAGCCACAAATCTCTGCAGCTACAGTGTCCAGATCCTTCATAAAATTTTCCAGCCAGTGACTGGAGTCATGGCTGCTATTAAACACATTAACACTCTAAGTGATTATTTGGTTAGCTAGCAGAATATAAATGGGTAAAGAGGCTGGCTGCTCATTAGGACTATCTCCGTGATTCTTGGAAGTTATTTGCTTTTCAAATCAACACAGACACTGTGGGAATTTATTTTCTCTGGATTCCTTCAGTGTGATTTCATTTTATGAAAAAAATCCCACCGTTTCAATCTACACACGGAAAGCAGAAAAAAATGAAAATATCACTTTCAAAGAAACTGGACAATGGTTCCCCTTCAAAATTTTTTAAGGCTATAAGTCTTCATTCTGCTTTCTTTCTTTCTTCATTTCAACTTTCTGGTTTACATTTCTCCTTAGAGTATGGTCAAGTCAAAAAAGGGTGATTTGTATATTTGTATCTATATTGTCTGAACATATTCAAATTAAACCTAGTTAATTCATGCATCTCCACATCATGAGATTAATCTTAATACCACAAAAAAATTGATACTAAGATACGTTGCACAGTATTTCTTGAAGACTTAACTGAGTAAAATAAGAGAGACAAAGATCGAAACTGAACTTCATTATAGAAGTATCTGAAATGGAAAAATATCTAACCTCAGAGAAAAACATTCAAATGCCAAGCAATAATAAATGTTGGTCTTTTAAAAATGGCGTAATAGGGCAAGGTGACTGGATTTTTAAATCTCCCTGTCCAAATCAAAGATAGAATTATCAGTCAAAAGAATTGTGGAAATCACCCCGCACGCACATATGATGTTGCTTCAGAATATATATGAAAATTATTAGATATTTAAATCTTAACCAAAGCCACTTCCGCCATGGAGGACAGCGCAAATCATAGACTGAAATTAAAATGTTATTCAAAAAAATAAAGGCAAGAAAATGAAATTCTATTTTTGGATATGATGGAAGATCCAGACTGAGAGACAGTAAACACTGTTGCATTAGGTTGAAAACTAATACAGAAGAGAAAACCTTTACAGGCAAGTTACTGAATCCATTTGTGAAGTAAAAGGCATCAAGGAATGCAAATAAAATAATCATAGGCTTAGTTCTTTAGCTGTGTAAGAATGTTTTATTATAAACTCTCAACATCAAAACAAGAGAGTAAAGCAAAAAAAATATGCTAAGCAAGACTTCACTCAGGGACTGATCAAGAGCTGCTCAAGCAAGTGTGTGAACACCCCAAAAATGCACAACATGAACTAGAAGAGCTTTGTATTTCAAATACTTATCTCCACACTCTCCCAAATTATACAAATATTTAAATTGTACAACTTTTTAATGATGATCTGCAATACCTTTAGATGGAGTTTTCTTTTCTTGTTTTTCTGGCTTTTCAGGTTTCTCTTTGGGAATAGCTAGAAATAAAACCAATAATCTTAATGGTCATTAAAAAAAAAAAAAAGAAAAGAAAAAGAAATGTTGCATTTAAGTGAGAAAAAAAAGAAAAAGGATCAAGAGACACAAGTAGGCACCATGGTTATCCATGCAAAGAACAAGGAATACTGATTCAGTTGCATTTTTGTTGATGCCAAAACATGGGGTTGGAACTTTTAAAAACTCATCTGCCATCACTGAGGTCTTTGTCATTGGCTGGAGATTCTAGCTCTGCCGTAATCCCATGAAAGAAGGTAGTCAAGGAGAGGCAAACTTATTTAAGTTGTTTACTGGTTGTTTAAAAATAAATTTACATACTGTAATTTATTGGTTTATTTTGGTTTGTTGTTATTTTTTAGCTTTCTTCTTCATTACTTTGGTTAATTTCTGAAGGATTTTCTGAACTCCACAGAACAACTAACAGTTTTTTCAGCTATGAATGATTAAGCACTATAATTAATTAAAAATCTAATTGCAATGACATTATAACTAATGCTCTTTGGGGCTTTTTGTTTGCTTTTAATTTCCACCTTACAAATTGAAATTAACTACTCTGTAGTTACTAGATTTCTGGCTCAGGTTTCAGAATACACCTGAGTTGCTTGACAGTCGCTGAGTGTTGGGTAGTCCAGAATATTCTCCTGTGTGGAGTCTGATTTGCTAATTTTGTTCAATTCTTGTTTGCACAGTAACTTGTCCCCGGATGTGCAGAGCTGATATTTGCGTGTGCTCATATGCCCTGAGGTGGCCTGCAGGGACCATGTGTGTGAAAATATGCAGTTCCCTATTTGACTACAGCATATGAGGTTACCCTAGGAGCACAAAAAATATACGCATGAGCATTGAGTTGGTGTTTAAAAAGGAAGAAAGAATTGGGGAAGATAAAACAGTACTAAATACCTATTTATTGCAAGTAACTACTGAAAAATTAGTCCTGGCCTACTCAGTCACTTTGCAATGGTCCTATGCAGTACTCTATTTAAAATCCTTTTTTATTTTTCCACATGGCCTGTCTGATTACCTATGTTTATAGGCTGTCAAGTATTTTTTCTTGGGTGACCACAGTCTCTTAGCAACCATACTTATTGGAAGTGTTGGAGATAGTGATTTTCATGAGATTATACTAATCCAGAGTACAAAATATATTATCTCTCTTACTCAGAAAAAATCAACAGCAGACATGCAGAAGGAATACAAAATGTGCAAAGCCTTATATGATCTCAATATGATCTCAATATTTTTATTCATAATATTTTAAAACTCTTTTTTTCTGATCAAGGGGATGCGTAAATGGAAATTGAGTAGAGAATTAGCTTTGGGGTACCTCCCAATGTAGAATAAATTCTGAAATTAAATAATTACCTGCATGTCTTTCCTTTTTTTCAGGTTTTTCTTGTCTTTCCGGTTTGTCTTTATTTGTCACTAGGAAAAAAAGAAAACATTACATATATCCAAAAGAGAAGAAAAATAAAAGGTGGAAAAAATGAATAATCCACAACAATTTCACCGAGATAAGCCTTAGGATACTAAGCAGCAGAGTGTGCTGCTCCTGAGCTGCCCTGTGCATATTTTCACAGTGTACATCATGCTACATGGGTGTGAGCAGCCAACTCTGGCTGACAAGCTACTGCCATGGTAACATGCCTCAGCTGTTTGCTGCATAACATCATCTCTTGCACTTGTCGGCCGATTCCACAGGAGAGATTTTCAGAAAACTGTCGAGCACTAAGACACAGCTCATGGTAAGTACTGCGGCCTGTGATACAAAGAGGACTTCGCCTTGGCCACCCCAAACTCAGTCAGACATGGGTTGTAAAAACCCTGGAATCAATCTCGGAACATAAAAGAATCACATGTGCGAATGATACATCTGTCTCTTGCCAACTGGCTTGAAATGGATAACCAGTAATGGATATGCATAGCTAGTAATGGATACAGACAGCTAGTAATGGACACTGGCTGACATCAGTCCCTGGCAACAACGATCTCAGAACCATAATTAGATGCTCAGCATGCGCAAATTAAAACTAACATTATGGCAGTGGAAACTGCATTATGCTATCCACTCATTCACAGAAGATTTTCCACTCCCTTTTCTTAGGATTTTACACTATAATTTTCCAGAAAATGAAAAATAAACATGTGGGTTTTAGAGCACTTCAGAAATCATGGCTGTGGAAATGCAAGCTTAGCTTAAGTCTAACCCCTGTGAAGATTTCATCCAAGTTTAGTAAAACTCCTTTTGTTAAACATGAGGAGATGAGAAACTTGTCTTACAGCATCATGAATTCCATGTCTAACTGGATGCAAAAGACGAATGGGAGGGAATATTCTGGCCTCCACATTTTTAAGCAATATAGTGATGAATATGAGAATATGGCTGACATCCCTGACCAAGACACTGCTAAGTGACTGAGACACTTCTAATTACTCTCTGTGTCATTAAATAACTTTCCTAAATTTCATCCCAGAAGTTGATTATAAATTAGAACAGGATGCTATTTATACCTTCCATTATCTCGATCTTGAAGAGGGAATGTATTTAGCATAGACTACAGGCAGTTAAAATACAGGCATGCAGTCTCTGGAGTCTTCCAGTCACACTACAATGAAATAGGCCTTAGAAAGACACACATCCATAGTTGTATTTTGAAATTTAATGTACAGCCTGAATGTAATGTTTATTAATACTGTGAATACAGAGAATCTTTATACGTAATAGTGTTTCTGTAGCAGTTTTGGCAACAGTTTCCTAAACAAAACTAATGCACTTTAAGAAAAAATACCATTAGGTGGACAGAATATTAACAGGATTTATGGTATGCAAAGGCAATATAACAGTCTTTTTTTCACTGGCTTTCTGAGTTTGGCTGGGATAATATTTTCCAGTTCTAAGAAACTTAATAAAACATTGATATTGTTCTCCTATGAAATCAAGTTGAAGAGTTCCCCAAGATTTCCAGAAACAGGAGGCTTTATCAGAAGCCTTTAGGACAAATTCTGGTTTTAATATGGAACATTGTGGTCTTTGCTTTGTCATTTTCCCAAATCTCAGAAAAAAATTCCCATGATATCACCATTCTCTTTTCTACTAACATATATTCATTCTAGCAGATCTTCAATTTATATGCCTGCCATTAACTTCTAAAATCAGTCTTGTTTAATCAATGCATTTTGAATAACTTGGAAATGGAAAAGCTCCCATCAGAGACCATTAGAAAGGCCTATTCAAGCACAGCTTTCGAGAGATGCATGTTCACTTGCATTCTTGGCCTAAATAAGTTCGCTGTGACAGAATATTTGGTCTTCCATTTCTTTTTTTGGTGATTTATTGTGATCATTGGCCTGTTTGCTCTTCCAGAATGTGTTTCTTCCTGCAGCCCAAGATTTTATTAGTCATAATTTAGTGCAAATGACATGTTCTCAGACGAATTTAAGTGTTTTAACAAGTAGGTGTGCTGCACCAAAATTCCATTTTGCTAGAATAATTTCACAAAAAGCAAACTAGATTGTGGCTCTTTAAACCCAGAATTAATTCATGAGTTGTGGGTGGAGACTAAGCAGTATCCTGATTCTGACTCCCACAACAGATCTGTAATTTGTTGTTGGTGTACACTATCAGGATATTATTAAATTCTAGGTAAAACCTCTCCCCAATGTCTCTGCAATGAATCTAGAGAAATTTCTTTTTTTTTTTTCTCTTTTTTTAAATAGGTTTCCAAAGCAGAATATCTATGGGGACCATTTCCAGTATGTTGTAATTTACTCTTTCCATTTTGGTCAGAAGTATTCTCAAGGCCAAATAATATGCTTGGATTTATTCAAAAAGAATTAAAAGGACACCTGTTTGTGCTCTGGGTTTCTTTTACATAAGTTAATAGTACAGTAAAGACTTACTACTTAATCTCTGAATATAATTTCAGCTTTTCTGTAGAGTGATGAATTCAAATTGTTTTTTAAATCCTCATTCTCCTTCCAGCTGGCTTTCACAACACCTCCTCCATCCTTAAACATAATTGGGATCTATAAGAACAGTCTAAGAGTCAATAGATTAGACTATTTTGAATCACTGATAAAAAGACAAAGAATATCAAAAGCTGAATACATACCCTTTAGGGGTTCCTTCCTCTCAATTTTTTCTTGTTTTTCAGGTTTTTCTCTGTGAATTGCTACAAATAATAAACAAACAAATAAACCCCAGCTCACAATAAATCTGTAGTCTAGATGTATTAAGCACACTTATTATCTCATGAGAGTGATCAAAGAAAAGCATTTTTAAACCCAAATAATGGATTTTATCTCTGAGTCATGGGTATGTGATGATGTATAGATCCTCTTAATGTCAATATTTAATTCCAGGTCCAAGAAAAATATTTTCCAAGAATAAGCTTTCAGATATTAGACTATATTTTTCTGAAAGAAGTGATTATTCAGCAACCTTAATCTAATCTGTCGTATCTCTTTTGGTCCCATTACACAAGCACCCTGACTCTAAGATTTCTGACAGAGGAAATTATTTTCAGCCCTTGACAGCATTGCTTTCTATTCTTAACAAAAACCGGCCAGCATATTGCTTTCTATGCTATTTTTTTCTTTATTTTTAGCTGTTACTTCCGTCACAGGATGGATTAACAAGAAAACATCTCTTTTAATCAGGGTGTAACCTCAGGAAGAGCAGCTGTTCAAAACACAACCAACCCCACGTCCTGCGAGAGGCAGGCAAATACGAGTCCTTATGGGCCCTATTGCCCACCCAGCTCTCAGACCATGTTATGAAGTGGTTCAATCCCCACATCCTAATGATTTTATCCTTAATAAACCTGTACTGCTAAAAGGTCAGCATTTTGTTATTTCAGGGAAATTTTTTTTTTTTCAGTACCCAGGTTTCTGGGAACAAGTAAACAAAATTCTGATTAGAAGATGGTGATCTTTATACACAAGCACATTACGCTTTTGTGCCTGCTCATTTCACCAGTTTTGCAGGGAATGTCATTTCACAAAAGTGCAAGCACTTTTTGGCTGGCTGAGTGTTTCCACTTCAAAAAGCATGTTGTAGTCATTAAGAAAAATCATTCAGAACATTCAGTAAATTCATTATGTCTTATATATGTTTGCATTATCCAAAATTCATTTTCAGTCATAACAAGAAAATTATTGCTGATAACAAACAGCAGTACAGTCGAAAAAGATTGAAGAGGAATATTTCAAAGCCTTTAAAGACTAGAGATAGCAAATTTACACTAAAAGAACCACAGGCTGTGAAGAATGCAGCAGCACCAGCAATGTATTATTCAGTGAATTACGGACTGCAAGTCATTCAAATTCTTTAGGACATCTAGGAGCATACCATGAAAAAAACATTCTCCAAACTGAGTATTTTTTGCAGAAATTGTAGCATACTTTTACATCTTACATTTGTATTAGCAGGTGCTGGCTCTATGCAAAGCACTTTTGTCAGTTTTGGCTGGGCCAACAGCACAGTTTTGCAAACAGCAACTCTGTGATGGTCAATGCAAGTGAAACACGAGCTCCTGCACATTCAGGCAAAAGCTCCTGTGACAGCCTCTAAGCCAAAGAATACAGCTGAACAACGCAGAACAAACTGGTAATCAGAAAACTTGTTTTTATCCACTGGACATGTTACTTGTCTAAGAGAGACTATTGTGGGGTTTTAAAATTTTTTGAAGTTTTTCCATAGCATTCCCTTATTTCATGATTTGGGAGAAAAACCCACACAACAACAAAACCCCAACAAACAAAGAAAAAAATAACCAAAGTAAAACCCAAAAGAAACAAAAAACCAAAAAATCTCCCACATAAATACCCATACAATGCGCCTTGAACAACACTAAATAAATTGAAGGTCAACAGATCTGAAAGTGGACAGAAAAATCTAATTTAAGTATGTTTCACATCCTCAAAATGATACAAAGAGAAAAAATGCAAGGAAATATTAATATTTGTATGGACTGCAACTTAAAACCTGAAGAAGGGATGAGTTGGCCCCTTGAGAAAGAAAGAAAAGTAACTTGATGTATCTGGGCAGGGAGCCTGGAATGTGGATAAGCAGAGACCAGTCTGGCATAAGCATAAGCTATTTTTCTCTTCCCAATTATAGGCTGAAGGTGATCTCTGGTTAGTTTGAGAGCCTTATCCTGTGTGTTGATATCCCCATAGCCTCAGAGGTTGCTAATCTCAGATTGTAATGTTTATCATTACCTCTTATGGGCACTGTCAGAGCTATGGCTTCCCTTACTCGGGAAGGGCAAGTGCTGCCAAAAATTAAAGTGTTCTTGTTTCAGGGCTGTGATCACTGGCCATTTTTGACTCTTCAATCACAAGACCAACAAAATCCACTGAACCTTTTGATCTGATAAATTTAAATCTGATATTTCTTAGCTTATTAACTCTCCCCTGAAATGTTTTCAAGTTCAACTTCATATGTAGTCATAAAAGCCCTGTCATAGAAAATACATCACTGTCTACAGATATTTCCCACATTTTATCACTTGGATATCTTTTTCTTTTTAAAGGGCTTAGTACATGCCCTTTTTCAGGCCCACAATGCCAGATGAAAGCATTAATTTTAGAATTAACCAGGCTGGCAATACTGCCATGTTTCTGTGAAACAAATTAGAGCTGATTGGATTTTCTTTTCCATATTTAAAAAAAAAAAACCCAAATACTAAAACCAAAAACAAAAAGCACAAGTACATAAAAACATTTTTTAAAGCTGCTTGCTTGCACACTCTTCAGCTGAAAAATGCTGAAACTAAAACTGTTCATTGGACTTGAATTCAACAATTTATTAGCTTTATGACACATTTTGTAATTAAAATATCACCTTTTTTTTTGGTTACTTTTGCTACTAGGATGTTGGTGTCATCCATAAGAAAAAGTAATAACTAGAATTAAAAAAACATGTAGATTTATGGCAATTGTGGAAGCTTAAATTTTTCACAAATTAAAAGAAATTTTCTTGGACATCTTTGCAAGTACCAAAAAACTAGAAGCTCAGAATGAACTGTTATTAGCATTGGAAAAAAATATAACACCCCAACCTAATTTTCACTAACCTAGATTTTGGAAATTGCTGAAACATTTTTGCATGTCTTTGAATGAAAATTCAGCCTGAGGCAAAAAGATGAACATGGGAAATCTCATCCTAAGTGACTGGAGTGTGATAAATTTATAAATAATCTAAAATAGAAGCCTATAATGGAAAATTTGAAGGTAATTTAACAACGTATTCCAAACTTAATACTACTATCTACTTCACAGAAAAATAAAAACAAGAAGCATAACATATATGTGAGAGGACTTTACAAATTTCAGTCATCATAGTAGATTTTATTTGCATCAAATTGAAGTCATGGTGAAGGGGATGTGATTTAGTTTTTCTCCGATAAAATTCTTCAACAAAGACCCAAAACCAGAAAGTGCAAAACAGAAGACGTATAGTAAGACACTGCTTCCATACCTAAGAGAAGTAAAAATAGTTTCCAGCTGAGTAAGTCTTAAGTCTGCTGCTTAGTATAAAGCCAGGTGATGAGTGCAGTAAGCATGAAGCAAAGATTGCTCGCTCCAGCTAACAGACTAAGTGCTTGTCTACAGAGCAGCACTCTCAGGAAAGTTGAGATAAATGAACTAATACAATGAAGTTAGAGTGCATTAGTCAGAGAGCATTAAATCTCTGTGTCAATGCTTTCATTGGGAAGCACAGGAACTTTAGATTCCTATAACTTAATTCTTCTTGAAGGAACACTGGAAAAAAAGGGGTTGGTCGGGAGAGGGACGCAGACTCCCACGTCCAAATACATAATTTAAGGAAACTACTGCTATGTTGCCAGCTGTACAATGTTCTCCAGTTTAAAGTTAACACAGGCATATTTGTAGCTGTACCTTGAGAAATCAGGCTAGACAGCCCATGTGTCAGAAATATGCCTTTTCATTTGCTAACTGGGTGAAATTACGTGGATGTCTAGCATACTATGGATTTGTATGGTCTAGTTCTCTTAATCTATTTAGCTGCCTCAAATACTTTGTTTTCCAGCTGCAGCAAATTAAATTATGGGGACACATTTAATTTGTCCTTATAATCTCATAATTTAGCCATATGGTAAAATACAGACACCTTTATTTTGTGCTGTTTAGTATCTGCATTATCAGTACAGCCCTGTTAACAAGTTGATATGCTAAGCATAGTAAATGAAATAGTTTTGAAGGGCCTGGTCTCTATTTGTCAAATGAGGCTGAATTCAAATATAGTTTCTGAAGAAAACCTGGAACAACAAGTGTTAATTCAGAAGCACACAACTATGTGTCTTAAAATCACTGTGATTTAACAAATGTCTGTTGGGGTAACCATCATTATATTGTTTTCTTCTGTACCTCAGTCCAACAGCAATGTATTATTGAAGCAATTTTAGGAAAAGCCACCCAGTAAATAAAATTTTCCCTTTTCTTCTCATTGCCATTTTAATTAGAGTTATTTTTCAGAAATGCAGGAAAATTAATTTCACTGGTAAAACCAATTTTCCATGAAAATCAGAAACTGTCATTGGACCTTCCATTAGAAAGAGTTTTTGCACTTACATATACTTTTACCCGGATGTTATTGTTCTTACTTTTTGCCGAAAATAATGTGTAGTTAACTCTTATGGGTAGCAATAGCAATAACAACTATATCATTATATTCCTTAAACAGGCTCCAGCAGCAGCTCAGAGTCCTGGAAAATCCACAGAGTATCCCAAAATGACAGAATCTCGGCACAGCTGCCCCAGGCTGAGACAGCCCCATCTCCCATCCTGTCCCAGCTGGAAAACTGCTCCAGCCCTGGCCATTGCAGGGGCCTCACACTGAACTTGTCCCAGTTTATGGATGGCCTTCCTGAACTGAGAGGCTCAGAACTGAACACAGTGTCTAAATGTGGTCTCAGGAGAGTTGGGTACAGATTGGGATAACCAATCCCTTGAGCCTCTGCTGGCTGATCAAGCTCCTGGTCATATCATCCAGGTGCCACTGTACTTGTGAAATTGCTAATACCTTAAATACCAAATTTGAAAGACCTTACTCTGTAGTGAAATTGTGCTTATGTGTACATGTTATCACAAAATAATTTGATTTCAGGGCTCTTAAGCATGACCAATGGCTTTGTGAAATTATTTCTCAGAGTGTTTCTTCTTTCTGGGATTAAATTTGCTACAATAATTGAAATAGACATTATAGCTAGTAGTTTATCAAAATATTTAATTAAAAGCAAATTTTAGGGCACCAGCTTGCCTGGCTCTCAATACTGTTTGAATCTTCTAATTTGAGCCACTTCCATCGGGGATTTTTATTCATTATAACTATTCCTCATATTTCAGTTCAATCTTTCAAAAATGAGGCTTATGGATTGAACTCCCTTGTAAACTGTGGGACTTGTACTCAGAGGATTTGACTTCTCAAAAAAATAGAATTAAATTAATTTTAAAATTCTAGTGTTCCCACATGTTTGGGCAGAGGACAGAAATGTTTTTCCATTGTTTGTGCTTAAAATTTATTTTATTTCTGGATTTTTCCTATTATAAACAATAAAAGACTGTATTTGCATGTATTTCCTGAAGGTATTTTAGAAGGTAACAGTAAAATTCCCTAAAGATTCATGCCTTTATTACAATGTAGACTGAGGCCAGAAGAATGTGTTCTTGTAATAGTCCCTCTTTCATACCAGTCACATTGTTGGGACTAAACACGAAAACAAAATATAGAAAAAAATATTTTTTGCACTTCAGTAACTGGTTGTATAACTAGAGACTACATAATGAGGTGCATTCATAATGTGACTTAACTAATGACACCTGAACAATTTTTTTTTCCTAGCATCTTCTAATTTCTTTGTAATAATTTCTGCTATGTTAAAATTCTTCTCTGTAAAGAAATGCACTTTTGTATGATGAAATGCTACACAAGAGGTTTTTTTGTTTGAGATTGAAACATCATTTGTGTTTTTAGATTACTTTGCTTGAAAAGACCTTAACTGGAATCCTTGTTAATGGATCCGAGTTAATTATTGCCTGGCTTGCCCACTGGTGAAAAAATTCATTTTTATGCAACATGAAATAGTTGGAAACATTAAATAGTTGGGAAACAGTTCTAGGCAGTCCAGATGACCCTGATTAGCACAGAACTGGAGGTGTAAAATAATATAAAAATATTTTATAATGATGTAAAATGCTATAAAAATGCACTAAGAATATATATAGAAATGAATATAGTTGCATGAGGGAGGGTGTATGTTTATACACATTATTTTTAATAAACTTCTTTCTTGCTTCCTCCTGCCATTATCAAGCTGAGCACCAGTGCATCAGAGGGGTGCTCATCAAGTTTTACATGACCTAGCCTTTACGGAGGAACTCTGTTAGGGAAAAAACCCGCAGATATCCCAGGAAACATCTTCCTTTATTTGACCTCTGAAAACCAGTCCAAACCAGTTCCTCTGTGGATTTTTGGAAAATGCCAGTTACAGGAGATTAAACAGTCTCTAAAAGAGTAGGTTCTTAAAATGGAAGTTTTTCTTATCTCTGATACACACCTGGTTCACTCTTAACTATGACTTCCTAACTTGGATGGCACCCACTGGCCTAGAAATTTGCTTTCTTCCTTGCCCAACACACTTCATGCCTTTTGCACCAGAGGAAGTTCATCAACACTCAACTTTTTCGCAACTTTGCTAAAAAAAAGATTTCTGAAAAAGTTTGGGTAGGAGAATCTTATTATGAATGTGCATTTTTAATCTAGCCACAAAGCATAAAATTACATTTTTTTTGTTAATGCTAAGGTATATATGAATTTTTTATCATTTATAGTCTGTGCCAACTGATTTTGGAATGCTTCTATGGTACAACAGCAGTAATATATGTAGATGACACAGACATTGTAGATTACAAAAATATATGTAGCCAAACAGACAAAAAACCAGTTACCCTTCACTGGTGCTCGTTTTTCAGGTCTCTCCGTTTTCTGTTTTTGGATTTCTGAAAAAAATGGGATTCAGATTTATCAATATTAAAATAATTTTCACATGTTAAAAATCAAATGCATTCTCGTAATAAAAAGAAATTGTAAAAATGTTTAATATATTATGGCAGTGCCATGGCTTTATCACCTATATACAGTATATTTCAATTTTATATATATACACACAGAGAATATATATGAATGAAAATCACAACATTAGGTGTCTTTAATAATTATTCTGTTTTTAATTGAGCCATACAGCTACTTTTTAAGGCAAGAGTAGGTTTTGCTGACAGTAACAGTATAGCTGTAACAGCTATAGAGTAACACGTGGTGGTCATGAATCAGAAAAACATGCTTTTACTAAACATATTTTTATGTGTCTTGAATTGTTTACCAAGATTAATATTTTATGTTTTCTATATTACCTTTGAAAGGAAAAAATGTTCTTTTTACTGCATTTTCTAAAATTTTTAAAGCTCACGTACTGAATTAGTATCTCCAACACGCAATAAAAAGTAGACTCAGTGCTCTATACAAACTGCAGACATAAAAGTTCACAAGTTAGGGATTGTTGTCTTGGAGAATGACTCATTCTTTAGGCAGTATACCAAAAACTGAGAACTGCCTTCTTAGATGAGGAAGAAGTACAGTATTTATCTGCCCTTGTTATGCCATTCCTTTTGAACAAAATTTTTCAGCTGTAATATTAACATTAAATTACTGCTATATACCTCTATATAACTCTTTTTGCTACTGTCTTTATTGTGTCAAAACCAGGATAATTTTGAAAATGAGAAATGTTGAATTTTTGAAAAAGAAAACCAGAATTAAATCAAGCTTGCATAGTCCTCTTTGCACTCAGCTGTAGAAATTTAGAGGGCATTTATTACAGCTGAACAATAAAGCCACTAAAACTATACAGAGTGCCTAGTTTATTATACTGCACAGATATTTCCCGTAGTAGGAAACTGCTCTAAAATACTGGATCAAGTTTTTTTTCTATAAAAGCAAATGCAAATTTCACTAGACTCGGTGGGAGATGCCTCCTTGTACTTCTGTGTTACCTGTAGTCTCCTGGGTCTAAATAACAAAACATTGGCCTCAAAATTAATCCAATAGTGGAAAAGTTATGCATATCTTAACTCTAAGAAGCTACTGTAATGCCTATTGAAGACAGCAGAAATTGTTCCCTTACAACCTTAGTTATTTTCTCAGGTTGTAACAGGATACACATTCCCAAAGAAATCCAGTGGGAAATGGAAATTTCCCTCCCCAGATATTTACATAAGTCCTTGAAAATAATGCAGAACATTTTTCTTGGAAAGTATTTGATACCTGAAATAATAATTGTGGTTTCCAAAAGACATAACTATTCTGTGACATCACCCTATGTTGTGTTCAGATGGAGAGAATATTAGTTCTGAGATAAAGAGTAGCAAAGGCTAAGTACATATCATTGTTGGCCACTAATGTACAGAGACATGACTAAGCTAATCATATGACATCATTAAGCTAAAAGGGATTTTTATTCAGTTTTCATCTTGTTCTGTTCAGCCTGAGTGTTCAGTTCATTTATTGTTTTATAAACTTCAAAGGCTGAGAATAAAAAGAAATATACTGTACTGATTTGCTGTACTTCAGCTGAGCCTGGATTATTTTTCTTTCAAATTTGTGAGGATATTTTATTTCTGTCGACTGAGAAAATCCTATTGCTGGATTTTCAAACTTTTCCCACTTGTTTTGCTTAAATGGATGTATGGCCTGTTTTATGTAGCATAAGTAGTAGAAATGGTGTAAGACAGGAACAGATGGAGGGTTGCTCCCTAATTCTGGGCCCATCTGAGCAGTTCTCCATGCCACTGTTCCAGACTGCCTCCAAACACTGACTCCAGGGACTTAAAGAAAGCTGAGTCACTTCCTCTGCACTGCAACGTACAGTGGAGACATTTCTCATCCCATTCAAGAGGTCGCCCTACACACAGAGATGAATGTGAATAACTCATATTTGTCAGACACATATTCCTTGCTTGTTTTAAAATGGCTGAGCTCTGCATTTCTATCATCTATTACACGTCTCACTACAGAAAATAGGCCAATTTTTCTTGAAAAAATAAGTTTAAAATAAGTATAAAACCTTTGTTATTTAGAAAAAAAAGGCTTTAAAATTACCATTTATTTAGGGAATTTAGTGCTAGTTTGACTGCACAATATGTATTAGCAATGACTCTAGTCCTGCTTATCTAAATCAGGCTCACACTCTATCAGCAGTGAAGTTTGCTTCACACAAATATTCCAGTAAGGTGCACAAAAAGATACTTTTTAGAGAGGCACAGTGAATATCTCATCCAAATTTCTGCTAAAATTAGGGTACCACATATCACAAAGAAACGTACACAAATTCCCAGAAGTGAAGTACATCTTCATAACACACAAGTGTGTGCATAGATGCTTTTATATACTGCAAGTGTCCCATCATTAATGCTTCTTCACAAGCTCCCCATTACATCTGAACCTCATAAAAAATTGCAGCCTAGAATATATACATTCTGTTACATTACAACCCAAATTTTCCCAGTACAGATAAAACTAATCTCAATATAAATTAATCTGGATCAATTTACAAATCAGAAAATAGGAACTATTTGCAACCTTAAAAGTATTTAAAATCAGGAAACACATTAGATTATTGGAGATTTGTTGTTGTTGTTTCCTGAGAGTTTACTCTCTGCTTCATCTTTTATGACAAATAGCTTTAATTTTCTAGTAATCACATCATATCTTATTGCTGAGTTGACAAAGTGGTCATAATATCACAGAAGATTTACATGGCCAGTTTAAAGCATGTAATTTATCTCTATCAATGTGGCACATTGTTAATAAATCCTAAATATTACAAATTCATGTTTAGAAAAATGACAGAATCCAGCGGTAGCAAGGATAATCCTTATCACCACAGCAACCATCCGGATTCTTTATGACATGACAGCACAGTTTATTAAATTATTGTAAGGGAGTATGCATTTTAAAAGCTGTATTTCATTGTTTATTTTCCTAGATTATTAGGCAGACAAGAAAAATTATCTTTAGCCTTGTGTCTCTTTAAGGTAAGTATTTCCTTAAATATGGATACTGCTCGACGCTAATTTCTCTAGACCTGAGGTCTTGTGCAGATATACAGAACATGTAGGGTGATTATTTTAAATAACTCCAAGAAGAAAAGCTAAGAGTCTTCTCACTGACCATTTCAAGATGCTGAAAGCAGACACACTCAACTATATTGCTGTCAGGGTGATATATCTGTGTCCTGTTGAGCCAAAGCAGACCTTCACAGTCAGCTGAAGATCAGTATTGCAGGCAGCTTTAGTGAAAATCCTTGCTGAACAACACAGTTTGGGACGCAGCTTCCCCACCCCTCACCCAGCTAATTTTCATTTATGGCACTTGACAGTGTCTAACAAGAGCACAGCACTGGCTGTGTACTCCAGCTCCAGGAAGATCAAGATGGGATAAAATAATTGTAGTCCCTTGAATCTGTGTGAACTAGTGGGTCTGCATTGTGCAGGTTTACATTAGTGTGACTGAAGAGCACAGCCTCTCATGCTAGGGCATGAGGATATTCTCCTGGTTCCCTTCTTTGCCTGCCTTTGGGTTTCTGATTTTGATTTTTGGTTATGTCCTTTTTCATAGCATAGTAAAATGGATAGCATTATTCTCAGCTATTTTAATTTTACTGTGTTATAATAGCTTCTATGAGCCTTAGCCCACATGAATTACTCTAGGAACCACATGGAGCTATAACGTGATATAAATATCCCATCTCTGTAACACAGGTTCAAACTTTGAGGGATGCATTTCTTCTCTTGCTGGGAAAGCACAGTCTTGCATCTTGCTTCATTAGAGGATAAAATGGTGAGTAGCACTCTGGCATTGTTAAAACAGCTCCTACATCTCACTCTCCACTGAGTTTCCATCTTACAGATGAAATATACCTTTAAATAAAATTCCAAAAACTATATTAAAAATATCAGTGATAGAAGAGACAAAGTGAAAAAAAAGGGTTCTTATTTGAAACATGAGAAGGCTTTACCTGAGGTAACCCAGAAAATCAGCAAATGAACTGGGGATTTACTTCTGGACCTGACATTCAACACTACCCTCCATGCTTAAAGCCATCCTGTTTCCAGGTAAATACTGCAGTGAAGATAGAATGTAGTTTTAATACATCTTGTGTTTTAAAGGTAAAATTAGGCAGACAGAATTTTCTATGAAATGAGAATAGATTTTTTTCCTAACAAATTTTACCAGCTGGTCATCTTTTTTATAATCTGTTCAGGTAACACACCAATATACACCTTCAATGCTTTGACATTTTTCTCTTACAAGTATCTAAGCATGAAAAGGAAAATGAGTCCAATTCAGAGTTCTGGTGAGCCAGAGGTTAATAATTTGCTTTTGAGCAGTTAAAACCCTGACAGCTATTGCCATCAATCTAATGGGGCTATGTCCTTGCTAGTTTATAAAGACTAATTGGTAGGAGGAAGCTGATTATCCTGAAGAGTTGGTAGAAATAGATATTGAGGGCAAGGTAAGAATGAATGGTGTTAAGAGCTTTAGCAGATGAGAGAGATGTCATTTCTAATGTGCTTTTAGATGCTGTCTGTGTGAAGAATCGTAGTCAACTCTCTTGCTGTTGGTATCCTCAGGAGAAATTTGCAATTGTGCAGCTGATGTCTATTTTTAATCGAGATAGAACCAGCTGGTGAGGGTGACAGTTATCCTTGCGGGGCTAGGAGGAGAAGAAAGGAAGCTGTGCATTAGAGCAACTTCTATCTAACTACTAATACATCACGTAGCTGTACTCTACAGGCAAAAAAAAAAAGCCACAGAAAGACCAAAAAACACCTTGCAAGAGGAAAAAAACGAAAGGGATAAAAAAAAAAAAAAANATTTAATTTGGGAATTAACTTTGTCTATTGTGCCCATATCCAGGAACCACAGACAGTGCAACAGAAGGCCTTAAATATCAGCATTCAGTGTTGGAAAGACTAAGGGACACGCTTGAGTTATTCAGGTGATTTCCCTACCAGCTTGCCAGTAGCATAGTCTTATCCTCAGTGTTTTCCCAGACCTCGCTCTGTTCTGGGGATTCATAGCAACTTCAGGCCTGGGTACATAACAACTTTTCCTGTAGTCATGCATTGTACCTCTCTTGAAAGTGCAGCAGGGGACAAATGGCTCTTACTGGTGAAAATGCTGAGCAGTTTGTGTGCTCATACACTACATGAGGAAACAGGCCACAGTTCCTGTTAAATATGATTTCAGAACTGTTTATCCACCTCTTTGGAAATTACAAGTATGAGTGAGAATAAAGGTTTCTTCTTTCTATTCTTTTTTCTCTTTCATGTTTCAAAGTAAAGGAAAGGAAATTTTATGTACCATATCAAGTTCGATTTTTGAGAATTTCCTTTCCTTTCCTTTCCTTTCCTTTCCTTTCCTTTCCTTTCCTTTCCTTTCCTTTCCTTTCCTTTCCTTTCCTTTCCTTTCCTTTCCTT